>JALBZB010000928.1:0-15441 GCA_038050625.1 Pythium sp. MPC-2022a | reverse complement strand
AACTGCCCAAACTCTCTGTCAGTAGATGTGGGACAAATGGGCAAAACCATTGAGAAGCAAGGCCCCACCCACACTCGCTTTGGGTTTTACCCGAATAAATGAATTTAAAAAATAATAATATATATCCCGAGCCAATCGCTGTTTGAGCGAGAGTTTCGGCGAAAGGGCGTGGACGTGTCTGTGCAATTGCGACCCAGGTATCATGCGCAGATACAGCTCTCGCAGGGCTACGAGGTGCTCGGGCAGCAACTCCAGTAGTAGCAGCAGTAGCAGTAGCTCTAGCAGCAGTAGTGACGGCTGCGACAGCAGCAGCACAGATGAGCGCATTGCCAAGCAACCTGCCGACAAGCTCGAGCGGCTGCGACGCATTTTCCTGAGTCAGCCGAGCAAGAGCGAGAAACCAGCGCCTCGTTCGACTTCTGCTGGGTCTCCATCGCCGCCTCAATGTAAGAGTAGAACGTGCTCTCCAGTTGCTCGTCAAGTATTTGAATCATCAGATCGCCTCCGAAGCAGGCGCAGCAGCACAGTATCTGTGTCTCGTGGGCAAATTTATTCAGAGCACGAAGAAGACGAAGAGCAAGGCACCTCGACGGATGAGGAGTTTGCGAAGCAGACGCAGCTGTCGATCGACAACCATGTTCACTCTCTATGCGAGCACGCGAAGCGCATGACTCTTCAGCGCGAGTCGACAGCCAACCAGATGCACGAGATGCTGGACCAGGCGATCGAGGAGCTCCAGTTTCTGAAGAAGCAGGAAGAACGGAGCTTGCAGAGCCAGATCAAACAGATCGAAGAGGTACAGTGAGTCTGAGCTCTTTGCTTAGCTGTCATGAACTCCATTGAGGTATTCATACGCTAATGCCTTTTGACTGAACTTTTTTAGAACTTCGCGCTGCGTCTCGAGGTCTTTGAGCAGCAGTACGTCGCGAAAGTGGCGGAGATCCAGCGCGAGATGCAGACCGCGATCCAGCAGCAGCGCGCGAGAGCTGAAGCCACAATTCTCGCAGCCGCCAAGCAGCTGCAAGAGAAGACGCAACTTGCAGCTCTCCCCAATCCATCATTGATAGGCAATCATGGAAGCTTTGCTGCTTCTACCAGAGCAGGGTACTTTGTGGAGGGTCAACCGAATCGACCGGGTGTACCCATTCGACAGGGTGATCACAGAAGCCGAGCAAACATGGGTGACTTGGATACTCTACCGGTGAGCTTTGGGCACAGACAACCGCCGAGAGCGTTGAGACAACAAAACCAGAGTTCCTATGAAGAAGACGGTGACGGTGATGAAGCAGATGTCGAGTTGTCGCCAGTCGACAAGCAGAAAGCCAAATTGCGAGCGCTCGAGGCGAAGCTGGCGTCGTTCTCGCAGGACTCGGTCGATCGCATCACCAGTGAACTAAAGAGCGGAGTTGGTCTCAGCAGGAAGAGATCATTCACGTGGAAGCCCGAGAACACTGTACACACACGAGACCAGCAAATGAGACAAGAGACTTCGCCACCGCAGCCTTCGACAACTATACAAACCGCGAACGCGCGCTCCAAGCCCTGGAAGCCGACGCCGCTGTCTCCGCTCCGCAAGAACCGGTCGTACTGGCGCCGAGGCATCTCACTCGAGGCAAAGAGCGAGTGGGATGACTGGGATGCTGTAGCGAATGGAGACACGTCAGCTGAACGGGCTCAACGTGGAGGAAATGGTAGAAGAGGGAGCAGAGCTACACAGCGTGCTGATGGTACATTGAGCAGCAAGTTCTTGCTGCCAGAGGAAGAGCAGGAGCTGCGTCATTTGAGGAATAGCATTGGATTAGCGAAAGACTGGATAGAGCGGCACCACTGAGCTAGCTGCACTTACTCAACTGCATCTCCCTGCGCGTGTTTCTAAATAAAACTGTCTAATTACATGTTGATCATCGCCGAGATGTTGGTCAGCGCCGCCTTGTGCTTCGCGCGCTGGATGAGCATCACGACCGTCTCCTTGTTGGACTGGTCCACGGCGTCGCGATCGCTCTTCGGGGTCTCGAACGCGAACGACACGTCGGCCTCCTGCTCCAGGAACTCGTCCTCAAAGTTGTGGAACAACTTCACGCTCTGCTCGTACTGGGTCTTGGCCTTCTTGCCCTTTCCCTTGCCGCCACCGCTGGCGCTGCCGCCCTTCTCCACCGAGCAGGACGAGAGCACGAGGAAGTAGTCGAACTTGAAGCTGTTGCGCAACTCCTCGGTCTCTTCGTTCTCGATCGCCCACTCAATGTCCTCGTGTAGCGCCGAGTGCACCGCCGGCACGAGCTGATACGGCAGATTCACCATGCGCTCGTTGATGAGCAAGCCCACGGACTTGGAGTTCAGGATCGACTGGAAGCGCGGGAGGTCGTCGGACGGACACTTCTTCGTCACGTACTGCAGGATCTGCTGCACGCTGTTCTCCGACTGGTAGCGCTTCAGGCTCAGCGCCGTGATGAAGCCGTAGACGTCGTCCTCGCCCTCCACGCACACCATCGTGCCCGTGGTGACCTGGTTCACGATCGCATCCGCGAGCCCCGACACATTGAACGGCTGCGTCGGCGGCAGGTACGCGAGCAGGAACTGCTTAACGCTGTGGAAGTGCGACTCGCGCGGGTCCGAGAACACAAACTCGACGTTCACATTGCGTCCCTCCTTGGCAGAAGACGCCGCCGACGCGTCCTCCATGTCCTGGTCTTCATCGTCGTCGTCGTCATCCTCATCCTCATCGTCGCTCGCCTTCTCGGCGAAAGTGAGGTCGTCGTCGCTGTCGCTGTCGTCATCGCTCGAGTCCTCGTCCATCATCTCAGCGTCACCTGCATGCTGCGCCTGCTGCGCGGCGTCCGATCCGTTGGACGCGACGCCCTCGGCCTTGCTCTTCTCTGCACGCCCGCGCTTCTGTGGAGGCATCGCTCTTGGTCGGTCGTTGGTGCTGGTGGTTGAAAATGTGCGCCGATTGTGGCTTCCAAGGACAGGAATGGCGCTCTATTGAGGCCTGAAACAGTACGCTTCGCCGCCACGGCCAGTCAAAACTTAAGTTCTTGTCCAAATTGTTTATCGACTTGAAGAGGTTACGCAATTGATGTAAAATGTTATACCCTTTCCAAAGCGATCCTTTAATGGATCACATTAACCTTTGACAGATGATAAGCTCACCCCAATTGGCTCCATGAAGCCACAAATCAACAATAGCAACGATAGTATGAGCTTCGCGTTCATTCCGCCACCGTTCCCGTTCCCAGAGGCGTGGCCGCACATCTTCCAGACCCAGCAGACGAAATGGCTCAGCCCAGGCTTCACGCTTGCGCCACCACCAACGCCTCTGTATGCGTCTTATAATGAAAGCAGTGTACACAGAGCTACTCATCCATCTGCCCCATTCCCATCCTATCCATCCCAAAGCTTCGCCGACCCTGCTGTCGCATTTCCTCCTCCACACGTCGAGCATGCACACGAAGCAGAGACACAGGCATCCAAGAACGAGTCGGGAGAAAGTGACAATGAATCGTCAGCCAGCGAGGACGAAGAGTACGTCTACGGCTACGTGCTGAGCGACGAGTGGCGCGGTCGCTTCCGCAGTTCGCTCCAGGCGCGGCAACGCCAGCAACAGCAGCAGCGCAGCCAGCGCCAGCGTGAACAGCAACAACAGAAGAACGAGCAAGCAGCTTCATCTAAGACACTGGTCAAACAGCAGAGCAACACAACACAAAGGAAGAAGACAGGGAAGCAGCAGTTCTTCCCAAGCGCCAGCGACCAGCGCGCGATGGACCTGCAGCGTGAGTTCGCGGCAGCCAAGCAGCGCGAAGCAGCGGCGCGACGACCGATCGCGCCAAGAGAAGATCGAGAAGACGCACTGCCGTCGAGCGTTGACGCGTTGCAGAGCGTGCGGCGCCTGGAGACGCAGCTCAACCTGCGCTTCGACGCGTTCTGCGACGCCTTTCTCCCCGTCGTGTGGCCGCATGACGCAGTCCACAAATAAGCAATCCAGGCTGGCAAACGCCCAGCCTTCACTTTACGGCGGGAATGAAAGTTGTAAAATCCACGTACCCTTTATAAAGGGTAAAGTGATGCAACAGCCCTTTTTTAAGGTAATATTGACCCTTAATTAGGTGTTTTTTCCATCGGTGAGTAAAGGCTGTTGCATTTTGGTGCGCTCTTCCAACCTCGTTTTCGAGGTTTTATGGTGCGTTGGCTCACTTTGCTGCCCTGCTTTGTGTGTGAAAATTGACTCCAAAAGCCAAAAACAACAGAAAGAAAAGGAGAAAAACGGAAAAAGGAAGAAGCGCTTTTGCATCCCCCCAGCAGCACCAGCAGCAGCCAGAGCTCCATCGCGCGAGCCAGCAAGTCACGCGCGTGAGAGAAGAAGAAGCGGGAGACTAAGAGAGAGAGAGAGCGAATATGAACATCGGCGGCATGAAGGGCCTCAAGGACAACGCTAACGGCGGTGCGCAGGCCGCGGCCTCCATCCCGTCGCTCAAGCGCACGCTCAGCGGCGGCGCGTCCGGGAGCGTCTCGGGCCACGGCCACAGCGGCGGACAGGGCGGACACCCGGGCATGAGCCACGGAGGACACGGAGGACACCAGGTACATGGTGTGCACGGTGGTGGACCCATGGGCTCCCACCTGGGGGTCGGCATGAACTCGATCCCGTCCGTGCTGCACGCCACGCCCAACACAAACCCCCCACAGATGCTGCGCGCGGTCACGTCCTCGGGCGTGCTGAACCGACCCGTGGGCTCGCAGAACGCGTTCCGCGGCCCCGCGCCGTCGATGAGCACGAGCGGACCGAGCGCGATGGCGCCGGCGACGACCCGAAGCGTCTCGCAGTCGAGCAGCATGCAGGACTGGCGGATGTACCTGACGATTGAGGAGCGACAAGCCGTGCGATCAAAGATACGAGACGCGTACACCAGTCGGTGTTCCACCTACGAAGATCTATTACAAGTGGTACGTGCTTATGCTAATGTCGTTTCATGCGTTGTTCGTTATGTGTGTAATGGATCTACTGTGGAACGAACTAATAGCGTTAACGCTGTGTATTCCCTTTTCGGTTGTAACCATATAGGCATGCGCCATTGAAGAAGAGCTGCTGCACATATCGGCACCGTCGCGTCTGGATTACTTTAAGAGCGGCTTTGAGTTTGAGAACCGCGTGAAATTGAAAAAAGACCAACTGCAGGGCCAACTAGCAGCATTAGATGCGAAGCGACGTCCGAGCAACAGCCCGCCCGACGCGAACAACCCTAGCAACAGCGGTAGCGGATCGTCTTCACAACAACAGCAGCAACAGCAGCAGCAGGGCGGCGGCGGCAACGTGGACTCGTCGTACAGCAAGAAGCAGCGGAAATAAACAGGATGACCCGCCCGATACTGAACCTGCGCTGTTGATACCGAACGCCGTACGTATATGCTGTGCTGAGTCGTGCTGGATCGTGTGGATCTTTATCGCGTCAAGTCTCCTGACATCACGAGAATGCAGCAAGAAGTTGGACATAATGGATAAAAACGAGAAAATAAAGACTGTCGAGTGGTGGATGGCATTTGCGAATACATACAGGGGGCGAGGCTCGTTTTGCTTTCTCTGCTTTGTTTTACTGACATGGGATTCCTCTTTGTCTTTATCATCTGCTTGCTCTAACGGTCTAAGCGTTTGGCTCAATACTTTCGCAGGAAGTAGCTTTTGAGGATCTCGTAGTGGAAGTTGAGTGCGCTGCGCTGGAAGAGTGTCGGGTCGTACGCGTTGAAGTTGACTTTCTCCAGCTTCTCCAGATACAGCGACGTGGCCACAACGGGGAGGAACGCGGCGCGCGAGCCCTTTGGCAGCTCGCTCTGCAGTGCGCGAGCTTCGCGAAGATGCTCCATGGCCCGGCACGCGACGTCAAAGACCACAGGCGCCAGCTTGGCTCCTTTCGCTGGGTCCTGCGCCGCTTCGAAGTGGTCGTCGATCGTCAGGTTGTGCTTCAACATCAGCTCTTCCGGTAAATAAATCTGCTGCACCGCACTGTGGTACGGCGTCCCGCGAAGCAGCGTCGTAAGTCCGATAGCGACGCCGGCGTGGCTGGCAACGCGGTCAGCAGTGTTGTCGCGGATGCCCAGACACTCGAGGGTCAGGTACAAGAGCGACGCGGCCGTCTTTTCAGCGTACACTTCGAGGTCCGCGAGCTCCTGGGGCTGGTCGGTGTCGAGATCTTGGTCCTGCACGCAAGTATGAAGTATCCGTTAGATATCTCTATATAACACACATACCAAGCTAACCTCTCAACATTACTCGTGCGTCGAGAAGGCGCTCGAACCATCGTCGCGTGAGGTTGTGGTCGTGGATCGCCGTCTCGAGTCCTCGCAACAGGAAAGTCTCTTGCGGCGCTCGCGCAGACGACGGCGGCACGTACAGGTCGTAGATCTTCTCGCGCCACCACTGCATGCGGATCTTGCCCGTCGCCTGGTTGCTGCGGATGGTGTCTTTGATCGTGGCGATCTCCGAGTTCACCGCTCGCTATAGGTTTGTGCACGCATTCATGCCAATAGACAAACAGCATGAGTACTTGCAGGCGATATTAGATGCTTCACGAATGGCCGTGCGCACTGACTTACAATGGCAAAGTACGCAGCGCGCACTTCCTGTGGGAGCAGCAGCCCGCAGACGTAGTTGTCGTAGTCGAGCTTCCTGAAAAAAATAAAACGGGTGTCCGCCGCACAATCAGATTCATGATCCCATGACACGAGCAGCTCAGCACCTAGAGATTGAAGATGCAAATCACGTACCTGACCACTTCTCGCAGGTGCTTATCGTCGTTGACGTGAACTGGATGTTGCTTCGTCTGCTGGGCTGAGCTGCTCAGCGAGCGCTGCGCATTCACAAGCGCCTTGCCAGGGCCATGCACGCGAAGCTTCCTCACGCTTCTGAGCATCGTCATCAACAATGATCGATCTACTTGTGGAAATGAAGTCACCACCAAAAATCGCAAATTTGAGTGCAATTTTAAGGTGGTCCACTCTAATTTCATCATGTACTATACGAGACACAATAATATACCATCTCTTGTTGGCCAACCATTGCGCCTAGTTTTAGCCAATCAGCGCGTTGCTATACCGCCGTGTCCAATTACGCGGACGATTATCAATCCATCCATTCGTCCATCCATTTATTTGGGCAGCAACGTGAACGCACAGAGAGCAGCAATCATGAGCCTCAAGAAGCGCGGCGCGAACGACTCGGGCAACGGCCTCAAGCGCCACACCAACTACGCGAATGACGAGTCCAAACGCGACGAGGAGGACCTCGTGTTCGAAGATCCGTTCGGCGACGACATGGAGGACGAGGAGATGGTCGAGAGCGATGGCGATGACGACGACGAGGAGATCATCGACGGCGACCGCGACGGCGACGACGAAGATATGGAGGGCGGTATGGACGACGAAGATGAGCAGAAGCAGGTGAAGCGCGTGTTCATGCCGGGCGTCGACAAACTCGCGGACGACGAAGTGCTCGACTACGACAGTAGCGCCTACGACATGTACTACGCCATGACCGCCGAGTGGCCGTCGCTCAGCTTCGACATTGTGCGCGACAACCTCGGCGCCGTGCGCACTCGGGTACGTTGCATACTGCGCATTGTGCTGCATAGCATTGAAAATTTGATTTAGTGACTTTTGTGTTGGTATCTGTCTACTCCAATAGTTCCCAATGACTGTATACGTCGTTGCCGGCTCGCAAGCCGCGAACGCGGACGACAACCAGATCACGATCATGAAAATGTCGGACCTGCACAAGACCAAGCACAACGAGGACTCAGACGACGACTCAGACGGCGAGAGCGATGACGAACACGTAGACGGCGATCCGGTGCTCGAGAACCGCTCGATCCAGCACAAGGGCGGCGTGAACCGTATTCGCAGCATGCCGCAGTCGTCCAATATCGTTGCAACGTGGTCCGACACCAAGAAGGTGCACCTGTGGGACATTGCCAAGCAATTGGAGTCGCTTGACGGCAAGGCCACCGCGCCACTGCCAGCCAAACAGGCGCCACTGTACACGTTTCACGGTCATGCCGACGAAGGATTCGCGATGGACTGGTCGCCTGTGCAGGCCGGCAAGCTGGTGACGGGCGACTGCAGCAAGTTTATCTACTCGTGGAGCAACAACGAGAGCTCCTGGAGCGTCGACAAGATGCCGTTCACAGGGCACAAGGCGTCGGTGGAGGACTTGCAGTGGAGTCCAACCGAGGCGACGGTGTTCGCGTCTTGCTCGGCCGACCGCACGGTGCGCATTTGGGACACGCGACGAAAGGCAGGCAGCATGATCGACGTGACTGCGCACGAGGACGACGTGAACGTGATCGCGTGGAACCGCAACGTGGCGTACCTGCTCGCCTCGGGTTCGGATGACGGCTCGTTCAAGATCTGGGACCTGCGCAACTTCAAGGCCAACAGCCCCGTGGCGCACTTCCGCTACCACACGGCGCCGATCACGTCGATCGAGTGGCACCCAACCGACGAGTCCGTGCTCGCGGTCTCCGGCGCGGACAACCAGATCTCGGTCTGGGACATGTCGGTCGAAGAGGACACGGAGGCTGCCGCCACGGAGGCCAATGACCCGGAGAATCCGAAGCTCGACCTCCCGCCGCAGCTTCTGTTCATCCACCAGGGCCAGACAGATATCAAGGAGCTGCACTTCCACAGCCAGTGTCCCGGCGTGCTCGTGAGCACGGCCAGCGACGGCTTCAACGTGTTCAAGCCTGCCAATATTTCTTAAATCTGTCAATAACCCCCCCCCTCCACTTCTGCGCGTTGCGTTACGTGATGTGTTGTGTGTGTTTTCATATTGAAGGTGCGTGAAGGGTACCCTACCTATCTCCGGAAGTTTAAGTTTCTCCATCACTTGAGTCGGTCAGAGCGAGTACCCGGGTATCCTTGGAGTTCCCATAGACTTTTCAAATCTTTATTCCCAACGAAGAGCATAAATTGGTGAAGGCGTATGGAAGTATCGAGGCGTGATTTCGCACGTGGACCAGGTTCTAAGACTCTGGGCCACTTTACTTTGAGAGCAGAGCGCACCAAATCTCTCAAATCTCAAAGCCCACCTGATAATCAATCCTCAAGGAACTCCTTTTCTTTGCATGTCAAAATCAACAGTACTGTGACTGCCTCAAACAGTAGCCCCTCATATGGTGTGGACCACTCGATAACGTTCGATTTTTGTCGATTGACGCCATCTGCATCATCAGATTGCGCTTGGCAGTTGGAGAGAAAGCGAAGCACCAGCATTATACGGCAGAATAATGACAGCGAAGCGCTCTTGGGGACGGCACATGTGCGCGTATGTAGTGCTGGTGGCGCTTTTCGCGGTACTACTACAGAGCACATGCGTATCTGCAGAAGACCTGGCGATGGAGGAGTATCAGCAGCACCACGGCATGGGCGTCGTGGACCAGGGCTGCCGCGCGTGCAGGAGCGGCAATTGCTCGTACGCGGTGGACAACAAGCTCCCCGGCGCGTTCTGCGGCGAGCTGGTGATGACGCTGCAGCCCTGCTGCTGCTCGTTCCGCAATGAGTGCATGACGACGATTTTCTCCGAGTCCTGTGAGTGCTTCAACAGCGAGGAGGAGGAGGAACTCATGACCACGCGCTTCTACCTGTTCATTGTGCTCACGCTCATCGCGTGGGTGCTGCTCATCTACGACAAGATGTGCGGCGCGCCGTATAAAGTGATGAACAGCAGCCACGTGCTGCTCGCCAACTCACCGTCCGCTGTGCGGAGCGTCGCGGGCAGCGAGTCGGAGGACGACCAAGAGGAGCAGCAGCAGATCCAGGAGGCGGACGACAGCGCGCAGGTGGAGCTGACGGTTCTGTCGAGCCCGCGAGCTGGCAGCAGCAGCAGCAATGTTGGTAGTACCAACGAGAATGCCAGCGCCGCAGATACAGAAACTTCCGCAGCAGTAACATCCTTATCACCTTCAATAGCTAGAACGACAACCTTGGACGATCAAGCGGTGCTCCCAGCATCACGGAACGCATCATCGGATGACGCGTCCACGCAGAGCGTATGAGAAGCTGTGTCTCTAGTGGAACCTGCCGAAGCAGTAACAAGCAAGCGTGAATGAATAAGTGAGCGGATGATAATCGTCGTTAATGTATTTCTAGTAAACAACAAGATAGTACCTGTATGTGACTTGTACCAAACACGTGTATGTGACTTGTGAAAACAAACAAGTGTCGTTTGCGCATCTCAATGATGCTTTGCGTCTGTCCATTGAGCACACGCACAAGAAGCGAACATATTGACCAAAATGATATAAAAATCCAGCAGGATGGCATTAGGACATGCTGTCATGTTCTTTTGCCGTTCTGGTATCTTCATCCGCCATCATGGGCACAAGCACACAGCAAGCAAGCGCAAATGAGATCGGAGGTGACCAGCTCTGGCTGCCATTTTCGTGCTGAAGCTGTCGGTGACAAAAGTAGTGACGCTGCCTCACTTTTCCAATTTTGCGAGAACGAGATTCCCGTTTTCTGTGGCAGCAGTCAATTTTACCGCTCTCCCTCTGAACTTTTTTTCAGTTTAATCTGGTGACGAATCGAAAGGGTTTGTTTGCCTGGTGTCCCACACTGCCAACCAATACTGTAAAAATACCAAAACAGGGCGTGATCTGTTTTGTTTCCAGTTGTTGTTGCTTGTTGTGTGACTTTCTGGTCAAGCGTTCACTTGCAAATCATGGGGAAAGTAAGCGGTGGATTAGCTTCTTGTTCATCAGACTTTCTAATGCAAACATGTGCTGCTGTTGTCGCACGCCATTACGCTCCGTGTTGACCCATTTCGCGAATATTTATTCACATGGGTGGTTGGATAGCTCGATTTGACGTTTTTAGCACGAGAGTCGACACTCTTCCCATCGTTCGTTTTGACAGAGGGCTTCTTTTCGACACTCCGACATGCGATTGAGTCACTCCGCAGTAACGAACACATCTGCGTCTGCAGGTGCGTCCTTAACCGCTGGCTGTGGTGAGAAATGACAAAGGTACCAGCCAGGCAGAACAGTATCGGAAGCGTAACCGGCGGATGTGACTCACCTTCCTTCTGACCGAAATCCTACATTCCCACCGTGTTTTGTCAAAATTCTAAACTGTCCCTCTCCTCCCTCTGACTGTGGTGACCGGATATAAACTGAAGGAAGGGGTGGGTCCCATGCAAACTCCCATACTAAAATCACCTCAGTCCGCATTTAGCTGTTCCTTTGACAGCACACCGCACCAGCAGCATGGCGACCAAGGATACTGGTGATAGCGATGGCGATGGCGCCAGCCGCGCGCCGTGGAGGCGCATGACGCCGCTCGCGTTCAAGAAGTTGGCGCTGCTGGGTGTGCTCTCGGTCCAGATCGGCTTCCAGCCGCTGCTCATGGGCTGGTACGCCAAGGAGGCCACGAACATCAGTCTGCGCGTGGGCGTGATCGAGCTCATGAAGTTCGTCATGGCGCTCCTGCCGCTCATGATGCACGGCGAGCTCTGCCACGAGATGAAGAAGTGGAGCTTCCACAATGCGCTGCAGACCACGGCCGCGCCCGCACTCATCTACGTGCTGCAGAACTACCTCAACCAGAGCGCCGTGGTCGTGCTGGACGGCGTCACGTTCAACATTCTCAACCAGACCAAGATCATCTGGACCGCACTGCTCGTCTACCTCATGCTGCGCAGGTACCAGTCACGCCAGCAGATTCTCGCGCTCACGATCCTCTGCGCCGCCGCGGTGCTCATGACTACCTCGTCCTCCAAGTCTTCCTCGAAAGAAGAGACGGCGAATGGCATCACGGACGCTGCGTTCTTCACTGGCGCGTACCAGGCGCTGATCGCGGCGATCCTCTCGGCGCTCGCCGGCACCATCATCCAGCGCGCGCTTCAGTCCCAGAAGCGGAACGCTTATGTCGTGTCGATCGAGCTGAGTGTACTGGGTGAGCTCACGATCCTGCTCTGGTCGCTGTCCTCGGGCGTGGGGCTCATGTCCAAGCCGAACGCGTCAACAGAGGTGCACGGCCTCACTCCCCACAACACAAGCGGTCACGACTCGTCTGTCGGCATGTGGGACGGCTGGACGTTCATGCTGTTTTTCGCACTGCTTTGCCAGGCCGCAGGAGGAATTGTTGTCGGCTTTGTGATCAAGTACTGCGGCAACGTTGAGAAGAGCTTTGCGGTCGTGTTTGGCATGATCATCACGGCGCTACTGGAGAACCAGTACAACGGCAAACCGTTCGGCGAGCGCGGGCTCATCTCTATTGCGATGGTCGCTGCTAGTACCGTCATGTACACGATGTACCCACCCAAGCAGGACGTGGCCCCGGTCGTGACACCTGAGAAGATCGACTCGACAATCCCAATCCACCACGAAAGGATGCAGTTGCGAAAGGTCGTCGGGTACGAGAAGAAGAACAGCGAAGTGTCCATTGAGCTTGAACCGTTCCTGCCCAAGATCCGCAACGATAGCGAACCAGAGAGGGCAGAGGTGCAGGTGCACGCGGACACGCTTCCGAGATGAATGGGAGCGTCCGGCTGCTGATTGTGACGACGCGTCAGTCGAGACCCAGCCAAGTCCATCATCAACACCATGGTAAAATACGCTGATGTTGGTGCTGCTGACTTTGGTGGTGAGGCGATGACACGCAATTTGCTTTCTTGTTTAATCTATAGGTATTATAATTCACTCTACTGGCGAGACCGCAAGTTGCATATCCGGGTAAAGAGTCAAAGAATACACACACACATGGGAACGAAGAAGACAAAATTCGCTCGCGTCGACCGCGCCGAGAGTCTATTAGCAAAGGTCATACGAGTGGCGGAGAGCGTCGATGATGCTCTGGGAAGACTTGGGAAGCGATTCAGCGTCCCATAGAAACCCAACGTGGCCGTCGGGGCGAACGAGCGTGGCAGAGTGCGCAGCAGCGAATTCTTGCCACTTACTGCGACTTGCGGCGTCAGGAGCTATGCGCCAGTGGTGAACCGAATCAAACGTCTCGCTGTCGTTCTTCCCAGTAGTTTGCACCTCTTCGTCGGAGTCCAGCACCACCAGAGCCACGTGCTTCAGGAGCGATTCGCTGCCAGTCTCTGCAAGGATCTGCGTCAACACCGTGTCGCCTCGCAGTTTATTCCCGTCCACGACCAGCAGAAAGACCACGTTGCCATTGTTCGCGTTGCTTCTCTGAAGGTCCATCAAGTGATGACCAAGCATCAGAGTCGATTGGCGCTGTTTTTGAGCTCCGTTGTTGTCTTGTGTTGTCGAAACCCAAAAATGCGGGAAGCGCACGCCCACGCGGAACTCGGGAGCAAACACATCACTGCCGCTACCGCTTTGCTTCGTTAATGAAGACGCCTCAAATAGCGCCGATCGGTCCAGAGCTACGTCCTGCATCAGCGATTTCGCGCGAGAGCCCCAGTCCTTCGAGTCGTAGGAGAAACCAATGTCGAAATGGTAGAAGAGCATGCCCAGACTCGACCTTCGCTCCACGATTTTCTTCACCTGATCGCGCATGAAGCCGCCAATCGCGCTGGACGCATCGTCCAAGAGACCGAGCGGCGATTTGCCTACTTTCATGATATTCTGCACAAAGTCGCGCTGCACTTGCAGCGGTAGATACTTGAGTGGCGCCGAGTTGACCATTTTCGCCAGCAGTTTCGCGTTGTTGTGCGACACATTGAGCGCGTTCGGGATCTTCATCGTGCGCTCGACGTTCCGCAGACTCAGCTGCGTGTTGGTCTTGGCGACGTACTGGCGCTCGCGCTCGTAGGACCGGAGCAGAGTGGATGTATCAATTTTCTTCTGAGACTTGTCCGAAGCCTCGAGATCTTGCTGCTGGATCGTGAGCGCTAGCTTCCACGCGAGGTTGTGCGTGTCCTGAATGCCCGTGTTCATGCCCAAGCCGCCCGCCGGAGGGAACTGGTGCGCGGCATCGCCAACGAGGAACACTTTCCGGTGCGCGTCATACTGCTTCGCCACACGCGCGCTCATGCGCCACTGGCCGACCGAGAGGATGCGCGCGTCGTCCGCCAGTTTGACGCGACTCGCGACGTCCAGTGGCAAGATCTGCTGGATGATGTCGAGACACTGATCCGTGGAAAAGTCCCAGTCGATGCTCTCTTGCGGCGGGAAGAACGGGATCTGGAACACCCACTCGCCGCGACTGAGGTCGTGCGCGATCAGCACGCCAATCACGTCTTTGTTGAACTGTGTCATTCATACACAACAAGAGTGGATGAGTGTCTGTCAAATGCCAGTCTCTAGACATCTTCACGTCCCAGAACGTACGATAAAGTAGAGCATCGCTGGGTTCTCTCTCGCGGCCTCCGAGAGCGCTTTGCTCGTGAAGTGGACGTTCACGATGCTCTGCAGGTTGAGCGCGCCGGCCATGTCGATGCCGCTGAGCTGGCGCACGAGACTGTGCGCTCCGTCCGCGCCGATCACGTAGTCGAACGACGCTTCTTCCAGTTCTTGGCTCTCTCTGTAATGGAACACACACGTGTAAGGCGGTTAGATTCAAGTAGGCATTGCACTTGGGTTTGTTGTCACTTACCTATGTCGAAGTGCGACTTTGGTGCTCGCGCCAGCACCAGGAGCTACTTGCAAGTCGAGGAGCTCCACGCCGCGATCCACATGCATACGATTCTCTTCAAGAAACGCAGAGAGCATCGACTCGAAGCGGTTCTGAGGGAAATGTAGGAACTGCGTCGGCGAGATCCCGTTTAATGCCGCAGCAGGCGAGGCGGAGCGCGGGATGCCTGCGGAAAGAAAGATGGGAGCATCGTCAGGTATTCGCCCAACAGCAACTGTAGGGAGTTGAATGACATGCAACTACGTACATGGTCCAAACTGGTCGATGCGCGCAAACTCGCGCGCTTTGCCCACGCCCGTGCAGTAAATGTAGTCCCGCCACTGCAACACAATGCAAAGTACCGCGTCAGTCAATATCCACAGCCACACAATCTCTGTCACACAGACACACAGCACGATCTTACCAGCCCACTGGGCGCAGCCTGCGCCTGTAGTTGGTCGTGGAAGCCGGGCATCGTGGTCTGTAGCACCTCCATGGTGCGCAGATTGAGAAAGTGCGCCTGCGGATGGGTCGTCGGCTCCTTCTGGCGCTCGATGATGCGTGTGGGCACGTTGAAGACCTTGTTGAGTAGGAAGCCCATGGAGAGCCCTACGGGGCCGCCGCCCACCACGAGCACGCGCGGCGGTCGCTTCAGCAGCTGCGCACTCATCTCGCGTACTCGGGAGTCGATTAGTTGATGAGATGAAGGGCGAATGGCAGGGACTTGCGCATGCGCGGGTGGGCCACTTGCGGACCACTTTGCCAATGCGCATTGATACGCATGAAGGCGGACGAAGGACGGTGCAACTGCTTCTAACAGAGCGCCATCATTTGAATAGAAGCCTCATTTGTGAGGTGGACCACATAATCAGCTGCCAG
>JALBZB010000927.1:0-15462 GCA_038050625.1 Pythium sp. MPC-2022a | reverse complement strand
TCGATGATCTCAAGCGCTGCACTTGGGGCTTCGCTTGCGCTTGTTTCTGTTTGCATCACGAGCACATGGCGATTCGCGATCGCTAGTGAAAGTTATTATGAGATATGTGGTACTTGAATTTATAATGCATGTGTAGATGATGTGATGCGTGAGGTAATGGTTAGACAGGCTGTGACCTGTGTAAATTTTGTGCCGTGTGCTGTACTACTCATTAACCATGCCATGTTTCCTGTTCGCACCGGACAAGTCCGATGGGATGGCTCGTGGCGGTGCACATTGGCGCGGGGCGGTACGGCGAGCGCGATGAGGCGCAGTACCTGGCACTCATGCGGGAGGCGTTAGCGTACGGTCAGATGCTGATAGTAAACAGCTCTGCCAATGGTGCTAGTGCCGACAGTGCGAACGCAGACTCGCACGCGGCGCGGGTCGCGAGCGGCATGCTGGGCGTGTTTGAGCGCAGAGAGCTCACGAACGCCGGACGCGGCGCGAACCTAACGGAGCGTGGACACGTCGAATGCGAGGCGAGCGTGGTCTGCGGCAAGACGAAACTCGTGGCTGCGTGCGCGAACGTCCGCGGCGTCGCGGAGCCGAGTGCGCTGGCGCACGCGTTGCTGTACCAGGCTGCATCGGTAGCTGCTACGAATGCGACGAGTGGTGAGCGTCAGTACAGTCAAAACCAGAATCCAAGAGCAGCTAATGATATCAAGTTTTCGTACGGACGCCAAGCGCCGCTAGTTGTCGTGGGCGAGCACGCGCGAGCGCTCGCGAGGCAGTTTGGCTTGGAAACTGTGGAGGGTGATGCACCAGAGAACCTCGATGTGTTCCAGGTAAAGTACTGTGCTGTATTCGTATATATACAACCTCTGTTGAAGATTATGTACAATGTGGACCGTACTAACGCACTACTTGCCATTCCTTTGTGTATCTGTTGTCTAGGTGACGCCGAAATCCGAGGCGTATTGGCATAAATGGCATGCACGCTTTCAAAATGCTGAGAGCGAGGTACCAGCATCAGCAACAGGAACTACAGTGGTACCACCGCCACCAGAGGATGAGACGATCTCTCACGAGCTGCTCTTGGATACGGTCGGCGCGATTTGTATCGACCTGCAGGGTAACGTCGCCGCTGCATTGTCGAGTGGCGGGATCGCATACAAAGTGCCCGGTCGCGTCGGCCTCGCTGGCTGTCCGCGCATGGGCTGCAACGCCTCGAACATGCGACAGAAGAGTTCCAAGCCTCGAAAGCGAAAGCGGTCATCGCCCTCTGAGCCAGCGGCTGCAACGACTGCGGTCGACCGAAACGGATTCGCGGTCGCGTGCACTGGACGGGGCGAGCAGTTCATCCGCAGCAGCTTCGCCTCAAGTCTCTCTCGCGCGCTGACCAAGAAGCACTCAAACCTCGACGAGGCTCTAAGGTACTTAATTGCTTGCTCTAGAGTAAGCCTAGGTAGACTTGAAAAGGCCTTGATGCAGTCATCTTTAATGCGCTTCTGACTGTGAATGTTGTTGTTACAGAAAAGCTTTCTTTGTGGCCCAAGAAGAGAATGGAGACGCGCCGATCGAAGGCGGCGTGCTGGCGCTCACGATCTCACCCCTGCTGACAGAGAGCAAGAAGGAAAGCGGGCGTTTAGCTAATGATGAGAAATACAAGGAGGGCAACCGAGTATCTCAAATCGCTACGAGTTTGCAAGTGCAACTCGGCGCTGCGTTCTCGACGCCGTGCATGGGCGTGGGCTTCCTCCACAGCGGCAGCAGCAGCGCAATCCCCCAAGTGCAGATCCTGCGCCAGCCTCCCGTTGCTTTCGAGGAATCGGCCAGGCGAGCAACGCCAGTCAACGGAGCCAGCGAGCTGTCCATGCACGTATCCCTTTTCAATATTTGACGTATGCAACCAAGGCTGGCAGGCAGGATCTGCTTCTGTCTTACTTTCTTTTTCTTTGCACGATCGGTCGCTTGCACGTTGTCGCTGAGCCTTGGTGACGGTGGTCTATCTCGCCCTTCCGACGCCGACTTTCCATGTCTCCCATCGCATGACATTTTCAGACTTTCTCACAAACGCGCCACTTATTTTCGATAACGCCTCGCTACCCAGCCACAAGCTCGCGAAGATTCGCTTTCGAGAAGAAGTTCGTCGTGAATTGAACTTCCTCCATCGCGAGAACGTCAAGATGGCACTTCTGCTGCGCTTTCGCTTCAGGAGAGAGAACAGTTTTTGGCTTTCGTCGAGCCGCCCAAGTGGATACACACAAGGCAGACTGTTGCGTGACGATCGTTGGCATTTCCGCGACACTATCCTCGGGATCCTCAACCATGGCGCTCATCGCATCGCTCTGCTATGAGCTGCACGAGCCGCCTGGGGATATCTCTCTTCTCACCGAATAATTCCTTTGCACCTCCACTAATATATGAGTTTCTGGAGACAGAGAAATATTTACGTCGTTGCAGCAGAGTTGGCACCACCGATTCGACGAGCGCTTCTCGTAAACTGCGATCTCCAAGTTGAACAGATTTTGGCAGGTCGCGTCCTCGCTCATCATTTCGACACACAAGTTTGCCTGCTAAACATCTATGTTGTCCACATAACTTGCGATTGCGAAGAGGCGTCGCCGAGTGCGAATTTGAACGGCGCGAGCGGCCGCGGACATTGTGATCGTGCGGCTGGGAATGCATCACTTGGCGCGTGCGGAATGGAATCTTGGCAACTGGTCCGAGAGGTCGCATCGGAGGCGAGGCGAAGAGCTTCCGAGTGGAGAGGGACACGCGAGAGCGATCTTTCATCTTTCTCGCTCGCGTACATGGCATTGCAGCTTTCGCTTGGACGAGCGCACATACACAAGCAGCAGCACGAGAAGAGCTGAGTGAGCTGAGCTACAAGAATCACAGGTCGCTGCAAGCAGAGAAACCAGAGCAACCACCATGATGGAGCACGCGAAGGAGGAGGCGATCACGCTACTTGAGGGCCAGCCCGTGCTTGGCGAGCAGCACGAGGAGTCACGCGCCGTCGTCCAAGATTTGTCGCAGGCGCGTCGCAAGAAGGCGTTACGCGCGCTCGTCGGCGTGATCGGCGCTGTCGTCCTGGTCACTGGGTCCGTTGTCGCCGTGGAGATGATGGGGGACGCAAAGAGCGGAGATGGTGCGTCCGTGGGCACGATGACCTTGAGCACCCGCGGGGGATCCGACGCGACTCCGAGCGCGCTCGAGTCCCAGTTTGGTTGGAGCTCGGTCAAGAATGGCTGGTGCAGCACGCGCGCGAACATTTGGTGCCTGTTCAAGTCCGACAAGGAGAAGTGCAAGAAAGAGATCCACGATAGCTGCGACAGCAAGCCGGAGAATGAGCCTGAGTCCTCGGGAGGCAGCGGTAGTGGCTCCGGGAGTGGCTCGGGTAGCGAATCCGGCAGTGGCAGTGGCAAGTCAGGTCCGCCAGAGGCTGGCGACCCAGACAAGGACTCGGCCGACTCGGATGATGAAACGAAGGACGCTGCCGGGTTCACTGGCGCCAAGGATGAAGATGATGACTTGACAGAGAACGCCGATGAGACCACGGCTCCAGAGACGAATGATAATCGTGATGCTCCTGCGATGGACACTTTCGGAGGACCCGTGGGCGACAACTAGGCGGGCTCGAGTGGCATGTCAGTCAGAAGTGCGCGTGCTGCAGTAATGCTGCTGCTGAGCTCTATCCGAACAGAATGCGTGGCAATCAAGAATTGTGGCCGCGTTGATGCTTGAGCTTGCCCTAGGATATGCACCTATTGACGTACGTAAGTATGCACATTTACTTTGTCTTTATCACTCTTTACATGTTTCAATAAAACGCCACACATTTGGGGGATGCTTATAAAAAGGTTGGAATGATGGATCGCTCCTTAGTTCTTTCGTGCTCGTAGCTCTTCGTGCTCGTAGCTCCTCATGCTCGTAATAGCTCTCTCCACTTGAACTTGCTTTGCGTTCATCCATTCGTATCACCTCCCAGTAGATAGGCAGGTCCTTACTGGAAGTCGAGGCGCTGCACGGTCTCCTGCAGCCACTCGAATTCGTGCTGCTGCGCGATGCGCTTGAGGATGCGCAGCGTCTCCTGCAGCTCCTCCTTGGCACCAGGAAGCACGCCGTAGGTGCCCGAGCACGCGCAGTACTCCTTCATCTTGTGCTCGGCTGGCAGGTGGCACTTGCGGCAGTAGAGGTCCTGCAACTGGTACTGCACGGACTGCGCCTCGACCATCTCCACGAGCCTCCGCTCGAACGCACCCTTGTCGTACAGCGCAAAGCAGCGAGGACAGTGCCACGATGACGACGTTGCACTGTTCTGATCAAGGTCTCCTCCGTCTTGAGGCTCCACGCTGGTATCGTCCTCATTCATGAGCGTCCGTGACGAGCCTTTGAAGAGCTGCGGGTCGCGACACAAATCCACGGAGCGGCACAAATTGCAGCACAAGCAGATCACGTCCTGCACCGTGAACGACAGCGACGGATTCACGAACTGCGCGTCGTCCGAGAACTCGCTCACGTGCAGCAGCTTCAGGAGTGTACGTTTCATCTTGCCCAGCTGCGCCTCCACGCTCGGCTCGAGCTGGAACACGGCGCTCACAAATTTGACGAGCTCCAGCGCCGGGTGCTCCATCAGCAGATGCGAGCCGGCGAACACGGGGAAGCTGCTGCGGTCCATGTTGTACGACTGGATCTCCGGCACGATGCGCAGCAGCTTGTCCGAGAAGTAGGACGCCACAAGTCGCTGTGAGTACTTGGCGAGCGGGCTGAGTTTCTTCTCGCTCTCGTCGAGCGCTTCGTCGTCCTCGTCCTCCTGGTCGTCGTGGTGTTCTTGACTTTTGTTGCCGTGCTTGAGCAGTGCCTTCGCGCGCTCGCGCTGCTGGAACTCAGCGCGTCGGCGGATGAACTGGCCCACGAGGATGAGGAAGTACTCGTCGATGCCCTTGGGCAGGTAGTTGGCGATGTTCCAGTGCGAAACGATATCCAGCGGCGGCGTTGCGTCCTTGTCTTCGTCTTCATCTTCGTCTTCATCTTCCGCGTCTGCGCCTTCCTCGCCGACGTTCTTGAGCAGGATGCCGCCGTAGTTCTCCGAGTCGAGGAAGAACAGGTTCGAGAAGTACTTCTTAGGCGTGAAGCTCAACACCTGGAAGAGCTCGTTCGAGAGCACGGTCTGCAGGATGAACTGTAGGTATGTCTGCGCGTGCTTCATCTCCTGCTTCTTGGTGCAGAGGATGATTTTGCTGAAGTCCGCGTACACGATCTGACTGCCGAGACGGCGGAACTCGGCCAGCAGCTGCAGAAAGAGCTTCTCCATCAGCCGCTTCACCATCGCTTGGAGCCCCGGGTCGTAGCAGAGCGAGTTGGGCGAGCATACCCACCGGTAGAACTGCTGCAGCAGATGGTCGGCGAACTTGTTGCGGCTCGTGAGGAAGTCCTTGAAGAGCGTCGTCACGAGCATGCGCAGCAAACGGAATGCTTCCTGGCAGGGCTCTTCGGCTTCACCCGCACCTGCGACAGCAGCGCCGCTCTTGGTCGAGCCAGCGGCCATCCCTGCGCCTCCGCCATCCGCGTCAAAGTCGATCTCCATCTGGTGCGCGCCACCGCCGATGCCCTCGATGCTTTGGATCTGCAGTGCGACTAGGATTGCGTTCACTGCGAGACCATCGAGCTCGAGTTCCACGCAGATGTCCGGGAACGAGCCCTTGTCGCACACGACAGCAGACGTGTCGCTGCGGTGCGCGGCGCTGGACGACGTTTTGCTGTCTTGAGACGACGTTCCCTTGCCCAGCAACGAGTTGCTGAACAGGTGCTGGTACTGCTCCTGCTCCTTGCCGCCCAGGTCCGGCACGGAGCTCGGCGAGTGCCACCACAGGTGCTTGTGCTTGCTCAGGATGCGCGAGTAGAGCGTGTCAAGGATCGCGATCGAGTGGTCGCCCGTGAAGTTGCCCACGGGCAGGTGCGCATAGCGCGCGCAGTCGAGCACCTCCTGAAAGTACTGCGCCATCTCGAGGCTGCGCGCGACCATCTTCTCGCCCATGATCTTGCGCCACGTGAGCGCCGGGAAGAGCGTGTCCTCTTCGTTCCACGGGAGCATCGCCATGGGGAAACTGTGCAGCCCCTGCATCTTCTCGCGGAGTCGCTTGCTGGACGCGATGCATGTCTGTGCGACCACGATCGTCGGTTTGGCCGTGCTTTGCTTGTGCGATGACGCCAGGCGAGCGAGCGCCGAGTTGACGCCCGAGAAGGCTTCCTGCACGGTCTTGACGACGTGTGTCTTGAACGAGCAGCTGCGCATGCTGGGACTGTGATCCTCGCCCTCTTCCCCCGCAGCAGACTGGAGCAGCTGGTCAAAGTACTGCTGTAAGTCCGAGCCTCGCGCGCGCACGTTCGAGACGGGGTCGACGTACCAGACCGTGGCGTCGCCCTCGCAGCTTTCGCCACTGGCCCCGCTGTCGTCGCCTTCAGGGTCCTTCAGCACCACGAGTCCGAGCACCGCGCGGTTCTTCTGCTGTGCAAAGTAGAGCAGCACCCGACGAAGCAGCGGCGCGGGCGTCTTACCGCTTGGACCTTGGTACACGTCTACCAAGTACGGCACTTGAGCGGTTGACTGGAACTGCAGATCGCTCAGCTCGTACTCTTGATTCGTGCCTGAGTGGTGCGGGTTCACGACCTTCACAACGCAGCCGAGACTACACACCGCACGCGTCAGCGCAGAGACCTGGAGCTCATACACGCCCTTCACGACCGGGTCGTTCAAGATCTGGTTCATCTCCTTGTGATGCTGCTGGAACTGCTGCTCGCTCACCATGATCTCGACGACGGACTGAGGTTTCGACGAGACGTGCGGCAAGATCCGCATCACGCGGCGAGAGAACAGCGGCAGATCCGTGAAGATATGGCTGTCGACTTCGTCGCACGCCAGATAGAACACGCGCGGCATCTTCAGCGTGATGCGGTGCAGCATCTGGGACTGGGTCGTGATCACCCAGCACGTGAAGTGGCCGTCCTGCTCTTGCTGCACTTCGACGATCTGCCAGAACTCGCGGTGCAACGCACTCGCAGTGTTGAGCACAAAGTTCTCCATGCCAATGCCGCCGCCACCATTGTTGCGAGCGTGTGCAGCCATCGACTGGTGACGCTTGGCGCTCGGACCGAGCGAGCCACCCGAGCCCAATTCGAGCATCGCGCTGCTCCCAGCGATGTTGCGCGCGCGTTCTTCGCGAAGGCGTTTGCGCTTCACGAGCAGCGTTTTCCACTTCGCCTTGCGATTTCTCAGCCACTCCGGGAACGGAGCGTCACCGAGCTTCACTGGTGTTGCGTCTTCGTCATCTTCGGCTGTGCCAGAAGCCGATGCCACCTCGCTGTCATCATTCATCTCTTCCGTCGAGTTCGCAGCGCTGCTGCTGTTGTGCTTGTTCTCTGCTGCCGCTCGCTTGCGCTTCTGCTTGAGCGAGAGCAACCTCGTCTTCTTCTCCAGATCGCCCACAGCAGCAGGCTTCTTGCCCGCCATGAGGTCCTCCATGTCGATCATCTGCGCGATGTAGTCTTCACCCGAGTTCTTCGTCTGCGTGACGAATTTCTTGAGCGAACCCTGCTGGTGCTTGGCGTTCTTCTCGCGCACTTGCTTGCGCATCCAGTCCGGCAACTCAATGCGCGGCACCGGGTTCTTCACGTTCTGGAACGCAGCTGGGAGCGAAATGATCTTCTGGATCGTCGACGCAAAACGACCGCGGTAGTAGTCCCAGTCCAGGATCGTGCGGATGTCGAAGTCCTGCAAGTTCGGGTCCTTAAGCCATTTCTTCAGAAAGTGGCGCTTCACCGCTTCCTCTGTTGAGAAAATGGCGGTCGGGATCGCGCGCTCCGTCACTTTCTCGCCGTACGGCTTTGCTGCGATGATCATCTTACACGTCAGCCCTCGATCTTTGACCATGCTCTCGCCCAGGAACTCACTCAGACGCTTCGCGGTCGTGATTGACGTCGATTTCTGTCCTTCGTACTCCTCCAATTTCCCAGACATGCTCTTGTTCTCGGTAATCAGCTCCATGAGCTCTTCGTCGTCCATGGCTTTGCCCTTCGTGTCAATCACGTCCAGCCAGCGATTTGCGCACTTGGCGACCGACGCGTAGCACTCTTCGAGGCTCTCGCCGTCCAAGAAACATTCAAACACCTGCGACTGGAACGCCTTGATCAGCTGCAGTTCACCTCGACGCTTGAGCTCAAAGCCTTTGAGTTCTGCCAGCGAGTGGTCGAAATTGAACACTGCGTATCGCTTTTTCAAGAGGCGACCTTCTTCCGTGGACGCGGGGAGCACCATCGCCTTGTACGGTCCATCGACTTCAAAGAGAATCGAGCACTCCTGGTGGGTCTTGTAGTTGCCCGTCGCTGGGTCCAGTTCGTGGTACTGCGGGTTCGTGAACTTGGCCTGCACGTCGGCGTTCAGCATCACGCACGGGTACGAGATGCTTCGCGAGCTGCCGTCGTGGAGCTTGAACTTGAATGTCTCGGGGAACGACGCCGGGAGGATCGCCCAAATGCCGTCCGTGTCCAGCTCCAGCGGACGCCCAATCTGCTCCACGAGTTCGCGCGCGCCAGTGATGATGTTCGAGCCCGTGTTCGTGACAATGCCCGCCATCTCCATCGAGTGCCAGCGCGCACCCTTGCGCATCACGTACCCGTAGAACGAATTGAGGATACACTTGTGCGCGAGCTGGAGCGAGTCGTAAACGAGGCACTTGTTTTGGGCCTCGATCTTCGCGAGCAAGTCGTTCTGCTCTTCCGCCTGGGACTGTTTCTTCTTCCACGTCTTCGTGAGCGTCTTGTAGTCGTAGCGACGATCGCGGAACGCGCGCACTGTGTTGACGTAGAACGGGTTCTCGCGCATGCACACAGTCGCCGAGCGCGTCTGCTGCTCTGTGATCTTGGTCTTCTTGTACACGCTCGAGCAGTAGCTCTTGAACCGCTGCTTGATGAGCAGCTCCTGACGGTCTGCATGCAGCTGTCCGAACGGCACCATCCTCGTGTTGTTGCTCCCATTCCCATTTCCTCCAAAAGCTGCAGGTTTTCCGAACTGACTGCCGCCACCGCCACCACTACTTCCAGCGCCTGTCACCTGGCCGCCCTGAGGTCCTACGGGAAAGTTCTCGTACTCCAACTGGGTCTTGATCGAAAAGTACTCGGGTCGGGTCGCGGGATAAAAGTCGCCGCGCCAGACCCAGTCCATGTCGCGCTGGCACGACTCGTCCTCGTGCTTGACCGCGGACTTCCCGCACTCGGTGTTGTACACGCATGCAGCACAGTCGGCCTCGTTTACGATCGCACAGGGCTGCAGGCGGTTGGTCAGGATGATGTTCGGGTACATGGCGGCGACGTCCAAGTGGTAGATCAGCGGCTTCTCCTTGCGCACGGGTCGGTCCCGGAGCCCTTCGAGCTGGGCCACGATTTGCGTCCGCACGTCATCGTAGTTTGCGACGCGATCGAGCGCGATGTCCATCTCGACGTTGAGCGAGAAGCGCAGATCGCGGTCGATGTTGTCAATCAGCTGCTGGAAGGCGCTCGGCACGAGGTTGAAGTCGTAGGGAAAGTCCGCGCGGAACACGCCGGACTCAAGACACTCGACGTGGCCGCCGACGTACGTCTCGTTCTCCACGAGATGGCTCTTGTAGAATTTCTCCTGGTGCTCCGAGCTCTGCTTGTTCGGACAGATGATCGAGCCTTCGAACGCCTCGACCATGAGTAGCGCTTCACAGAGCGTGCCCGAGCCTTTGCGCAGCACGTCCTCGCTGCCTAGTGGGATGATCGTGCAGAGCGAGAAGACGAACAAGTGCACGTACTTGTCGTAGAGATAGAACGTTGCGACGGCATCGGATACCGAGTACGACGCCATCTTGAGCGGCTCGTCGCGCGCGAGCGGGAGCATGTCTTCAGCGTCCACCTCCACCGGATCATAGCCGAGTTTATATTTTGTCACGGCTTTCAGACCCTGGCTGCCCTGCGGCAGGTACGAGTCGCGCTTCACCCAGCAGAAGGCGTCCATGTGCACGCTCGAGCGTCCGCGGTACTCCCCGCTGCGCAGATCGAGCGAGATGCCGATCTCGTCCGCCATGTTGATGCCGTGCACCTTGGCGCGCGCGTCCATGAAGGGCCAGTCGAAGAAGTCGCCGTTGTACGTCACGAAGATGTGAGGCTGCACGTCCACGATATGCTCGAAGAACCGCTTGAGCAGCTGCTCCTCGTTCTCCTCGTTGAAGCAAATGAATGGACCCGGGTAGTCTTTCTTGGGCGTGTACTCAAAGTCCTGAATATCCTCGGATACGAACTCGCGGTTCACGATCAAGTACCCTTGGCGGTCGATCATGTACGAGATCATGTAGATCTGGTCGAACTGCGCGTCCGGGAACTTGAGTGGCAACTTGGTCGTTTCGATATCGAACGCGCACACTACAGGCTCAGCCTTGTCGACCATGTCCGGCAGGCGCTTGATGTCCGACGGCGCATACGGAGCGGCGGGGTCGTAGTTGACGTGGTACCACGCGCCGACGCGGATGTTGAGGTCGATCGTCACGCGCATCGTGTACGGCACATCGTACTCGCGCAGCTCGAGCAGCGCCGACTCGCTCTCGTCCATGCCGCTGCGCGAGAGCGACATGCTGTCGCCACCAAAGAGCTGGTCGTCTTCGTTCACTTGCTCGCGCATCTGGCCCTGCAGCTCGTACGCCTGGCGCGCTTTCTGCTGCAGCTGGTTCTTCTCGACCACTGGCGCGAGCGCTTGCTTCACGGTCACCAGGTCCGAGACCGTGTAAAAGCTCAGCTTGACGTACACTGCTTTTTTGCCGCTCAGGTGGTTGGGCATGTCGAGATCTTCTTTGAACACGCGCTCGGCCTTGGCGACGAGTCCTTCGAACTTATGCAGACAGTAGGCGATGACTTCCTGCGACCGGTTCTCCTCGGGACGCACGTACAGATACGGCTGGTAGATCACGCGCGTCTTGAACGCCTTGCCGTCCTGCTCGAGGAAATAGAGCTCCACTGCGCTAACTTCGAACTTGCCCTCGGTCGGGTCCAGGATAGTGCACGCGCGCAGGTTGAGCAGCCAGCCGAGTCGCGGGTCACGCTTCCCATTGCCCCCACCACCACTGGTCTCTGCGCTCTCTGTGTTGCCCTGCTCCTCCTGCTCAATGAGCGCAGGCAGCAGGTGGAAGCCAAACTTCTTGTCCAGCTCATCGCCTTTCTTGAGCATGTACTGCTTCCCCTCGGTCATGGTGCGACTGCCGCCACGCGTGGCCTGTGCATTCGCGCGCGCGCCTTGCGAGTTGCGCGCCCATGCGGATCCTCCTGACAACGCGCGGCGGTACTGGTTGCCTCCGCCGCCGCCTCCATTACCGTTGCCATTACGCTGCGCCATCTGGTCCTGCTCGTGTGGCTGGCGTCTGGCGCGGCCGTTGCTTTGTGTGAGCTGTTGGGGTAGAAACAGAAAATGGCGGGAAGTGCACCACTAAAAATGGCGCGGTGGTGTGGTGCACACCAAAAGACAATGGCAGAACAGCACTGCTTCGTTTGAGCTCACATGATCTTGCATGCGGCCAAACACGCGACGGCGCTCGCGCGACACGCATCCGCTTGAAGACCGTGCTGCGAAGGAGACACACAGCAAAACAAACCGGCGCGAGTGACCGCGGTCCACTCAAGAACGAGGCGTAGGCAACCACTCCGCACTGACGACGCAGGTGACACTGGACGCTTTGGTTCATTGATGCGGCGTTGTATAATAAGAGTGGATGATGCTGAAGTATGCGAACAAAAGGTATGGAGGCTCATTGTTACTGTTATTTTGTGCCTTGAGTGTGTGTTATAAACGGTCAACTGTGTGCTCAATGGCTGGTTACGACGGACTGTAGATGGAGAACAAGGCAAAGTGCCGTCGGGCTGCCTCGCATTGGCCGCGGCGTGAAGAAGTTCTGGACCGAGATCGACCGAAATCATCTGCTGCACAAGTGAAATCGCAGGCCAAGGAGCGGTGTAAAGCGGCGATGGACACGTGCCTGAAACAGTTCATGCCGCTGACCAAGCGGCACGCATCGCACTGGCGATGGCATCTCTGAGACAAACGTTCAACTGCAGCAGCGGATACAAGTCAGGAGAGATAGTGAGTCAGAGCAGCAGCAGCAACGTGATGGACAACAGAGTCGAGGAAAGCTCATGACGCTGAGGAAAGGGAGTTCCAGCCACTGGATCTAAGAGCTTGGGTATAAACGCTCCATAGACAAGGCGAAGAGTTCCGTTCTACCAGTTCTCAAGTGATTCCAGTTTCAGCATCCACAGAAGTCTTTAAGAAGCAACTACAGTTCGAAGAGATACTGCTGGTGGAGACGACACTTCAGGCTGCGAAGTGGACGAGAAGATGGCGTTACTTGAAGAAGAAGACAACTCTCTCCATCAAGGAGCTCCATGCTCGGTTTGCTGGCGGTCGGTTTCTGATAATGAAGAGGAGTAAAATGATGAGAAGCACGGTCTGGGGGCGTTCAGAGAGATCTGGGACTGGAGCAAGACAATGGAGACGCCGAATTTTCAACCAACTGACGAGGAGCCGGACGTCGAAACTACAATCACAGCAGCCGAGCGGAACGGTCTCTCACGAATTGAATCCGCTGAATCAGTGCGTTCACTGCGAGAAGAAGGCGATCTCTTGCGCAGTAAGAGAACATCGTGAGTGGTGGTGATGAAGATGGCGATGGCGGCAGCGAAGCTGCAGAAAAAGAGAGACGAAACCAGCGATCCAGTCGATCATCAAGTCACTTTATTGGATAGCGATGTGACTATGCGAAGTGACGACTAAGACGGCCAGCTGATAGTAGACCCCCCAGCAGCTTTGGTTGATTCATTATTCCACGTCGGGACTCATCGCAAGCGGTCTGTTCCAGTCACAAGCTTCAAGCATCCTTACTCATCGTCATCGCGATTATCACTACGTGAACTCCAAGAAGCTGGCGTGAACTGGCTCGTGGATCGTTTCCCGACGCGCTGGCTCGTGAATTGGGAGGTGGAGTTCGAGCGCTGGTGTCCGACTTTCAGAGTGCTGACATATTTTGGATCTGCGGAACGCAGAAAAGAACATCGCCACGGTTGGTCGGAGCAAATTAGAGTGCGTTCCTGATCCATATCACGAGCTACCAGATCATCGTGCAAGACAAGCTACTGCTTCAAGCGCGAGAAGTGGAACCGTCTGATCCTGGACGAAGCCCACTGCATCAAAAACTGGGAAAGCCTGCGATGGCAGACGTTGTGGAATTTCAACCCCTAGCGGCGTCTGCTTTTGTTGATTGGAACCCTGCTTAAGAAGATCTTCGTGGAGCTCTGGTCGCTGAGGTATTTTCCTAATTCCCCACGTGTTCTCTTCTCGACGAAAGTAGCAAGTACTGGCTCCAGAATCCTCTGTCTTTGGCAGTAGAAGGCGGGCAAGATGTTGATAGCGAGATCATGGAGCAGTATCCCGATATCATTCGCTCGCTTGTGCTGCGGTGCTCACGAAAGATGTCACGAAGCAGACGCCCGACAAGCTTGAGCATATGGTGACGATGGTTCAGGTGGATGCAGACTTCATTTCATGGAGCAGCACTGGGCGAGCATGTTTCGAAGCGATCACGGCAAAAGTGGTGCCGCGAACTTCATGAACACGATGATGAATGCGCGGGTCGAAGAGGATGAACATGTGGTGCGATGAAATGGTGCGAACGAGGATTGATCATGTCGAAGCAGCGCAAGCATCAAGAAGCGTCTGCGAACAACAGCAACAACACTGAAAGTTATCAATCGAGTCGCGGTAGTACCGCTGCGTCAGCTTCGGTGACAACAAGGCCAACGATACCATCATCTATGTCGGTCTATCATTTTGGTCTGTGGAAAGAGCGATGAAGAGGACGAAGAAGACATGGACAGCTCGCAAACCCAGCACAAAAAACACGGCGCGACAGTTAACAAGTCCACGTCAGAATAATGAAGTCACTGCAGCCCAGGAACAGTGTGCATGCGACCGTGCATAGGAAAGAGCAAGAGTGAAGCAGATCGAAAATGGAGGAAGAACGGAAGTTTCAAGTGTGGAAGAACTCGGTGTTAAACTCGGTCGACCGCTTCGCGCTGTACCTTCGCGGACAAATCCACTTGCTCTATGCGTATGCCCCAACGGCCGCTGCGGATCAAATGCCAGTTTGATAATCAGCAGGGAAACTGGACATCGAGAAGATAGAAGAAGAGAAAATGAAAGAAGAAACCAACCTCATCGTCGACAGTGAGCTAGTTGCTGGTTTCATGGATCCAAGTGGTGATACGACGGCAATCCCTTTGATTAATGGTGGCGGTGAAGCTGATCACCAAGAAGGACGAATCGAGAGACCTCACACTCGCGCGTTGTGCGAGAAAGAGCATATCCCCTCTGAACGAACGAAGATGGTTGCTGACAGGTACGGTAGAACTGGAAGATCAAGAAGAGCGCGATAACGAAGTCGGCGGATCTTCTTCATCAATGCGGATACACGAGGCGGCGCAGTCAGAGATCGCCCTGCGATCTGGGCGAAGAGTAAGCAATTTGAGTAAACGCTTTAGTTCGAGTACTCTGTTTGATGCCGAAGGCGCTGGTCGTAGCGATGAAGTGTTTATCGCCTTGTCGAAGCTACCACATAAAGTAACCGGTCTGCAAGTCCTGGCAGGAAGCAGCAAACTATCCCAGCCTGTACGTGAAATTCAACGCGAACGATTTGTTTGCACGAGGAGCCTCTCTTTGTCTCTCTCAAATGCTGAGCCGTGTGGCGTTTGGCGATATAGTGATGCTAGGACCTGGAGCGCGTCACTTTGAAGACAAGACACGGTCGTGGCGAAGTCCTCACTGCCCCAAATTCACATGTTGCGATGCACATGACAACAGCCAAGGCGCTACTGAGATGGACCGCTCGAGGTCATGATGACCGGTTCGGGATTCGGCTCTTGTATCATACAGGCAATATCATCAATGAAGAGAATATCGTGCGTCACAACCCCAACGGGAAAATCGACACGGAGAACTAGGGATGGTGCTTCGTCACCTACGAACACACAACGAGCAACTACCAACCCGGCGTTTTGATGCAATCGCATCGTAAACTGCTGCTCCAGACTTTCCTGATCGTTGCGAAAGAAGCAGATTGATTGTCAAGAAAGTGCTAACACCCGTTGAGACACCAAGTTTAAATCAAAGCGCCCATCGCGACGAGCGAGCACGCGATACCCACGGATTCGAATGAAAATTGACTCTTCGTTGACGCTGCCACGTGCTAGTGCCATCACAGTGCCGTAGAGATTTGAGCATACCTTGGATCCTGCATTGCTCGAGTCGATTGCAGTGACTGTCATCTGATGACACTTATGGCGAAGCAAGGTGCGTGTATGCGGACAGGAAAGGTAGCAGCACGAGATCTTTCCGGACTCACACGTTTTTATTGATGTATATTA
>JALBZB010000926.1:0-15506 GCA_038050625.1 Pythium sp. MPC-2022a | reverse complement strand
TGCACACCATCAATTTGACAACTTCTTGCTGAGTGGATTTGATAGCGAGCGAACCTGCATATCTTTATACCTCTATCGTGTAAACACCTCTATATTTCAATGTTTTTTTCACATTTTTTGGAGCTCAATATTGGGAACGTTGCCTGTATCATTCATTTTTGTAAACTGTACTACATCAACACACTAGTTTCCGTGTTGTTATAATGCTATTTATACCCTTTAAAGCGATATTTTTATTTTGTACAATGAATTAAAACATAGAGGTTATCATGAATAAAAAATCTGCCAACGTATTTCTAAGAAGGCTCTTTGTAACTTGATGTTTGTACACAATTCACAGTGATACTGGCAGATTCAAATGCACAGCTACTTTTTCCTAAATAAATGTAAACTTGAAAAATAAAATAGAAATGTTAATTCTGGATTTCGCTGATGTGATTGGCCAAAATAATTGCTAAAGCTTCTGTTTTACCCAGTTAAAACTCAAATTGATTTTGTTGCTGAAAATAAAATTATCAACCCTCATGGGTGCTTACTGTTGTATGTACGCTAACTCTACGAGGCCAGTACACAAATACGTTTAGTTCAAAAGCGCTCGATTACTCAGCCTAGATTTTGGGCAAAGCAAGTGACTGCGCAGCAAGCAAGAAACAAGAAAGCAAGAAATCCCAAGACAGAAAGATGGCGTCTGCTGGCGGCGAGCGCATGTCCACGAGCGACTTCAAGAAGAAGCGCGAGCTGGAGGAAGCACGCAAAAACGGCACGCTGCCGCCGGAGCAGGACGCGGACGGCAACCTCATCAACCCGCACAACCCCGAGTACATCAGCAAACGCCCATGGTACTTGGGTGACTCGGGACCGTCACTCAAGCACCAGTCGATCCAGAACCAGTCGCACTTGCTCTCTATCCATGAGGCCGACGAGCTCTATCTGCGCGGCCGCAAGGTCACAGGCAAAACATCGCAGCATGATCAGCAACAACAACAGCAGCAGCAGCGTGTGTCCTCGTCGTCCAGCGAGCGCGTCAAGTGGCGCAAAGGTGCGTGCAAGAATTGCGGCGCGATGAGCCACAAGACCGTCGAGTGCGTCGAGCGGCCGCGCAAAGTCGGCGCATGGAAGACGAACCGTGATATCAAGAGTGATGAAGTGCTCGTGGACGTGCGGTCGCAGCAGTTCGGCAAGCTCGCGTTCGACGCGAAGCGCGACCAGTGGCTCGGGTACGATCCGAAGGAGCACTCGAAGACCATCGAGCGCTACGACAAGATCGACGAAGCGCGGAAGAAGCTGCGCATGGAGGAGGTGAACAAAAAGCTGCAGAAGTCGGCGGAAGACGCGGGTGATGGCGACGGGAGCAGCAAGAAGCGGACCAAGAGCAAACGCAAGAGCGGCAAGGAGGACAAGACAGGAGGTTCCGGCAACTCTGACTCGGATTCCGATTCCGACTCGGACTACGACTCGGACATGGAGTCGGAGGACGAGGAGTTCCGCGACCGCGACGAAGGACCGATGTTCACAGAGCGTGTGGCGCGACAGGGTGGTGTGGGCGGTGCGCAGATGAAGACCACAGTGCGCAACCTACGCATCCGAGAGGACACGGCCAAGTACCTGCGTAACCTGAACCCGAACTCGGCGTACTACGACCCAAAGACGCGCTCGATGCGCGACAATCCGAACCCGGAGCTGAATCCGGAGGACACCACGTTCTCGGGCGACAACGTGGTGCGGTTCACGGGTGACGCGCAGAAACTGGCGTCCGCGCAGCTGTTCGCGTGGGAGGCGTACGCGAAAGGCACGGACATCCACCCGCTGGCGAATCCATCGCAGGCCGAGTTCCTCAAGAAGCAGTTTGAGGAAAAGAAAGCTGCCTTGGAACGTGAGAAGGCGCGCAAGATCCTGGATAAGTACGGCGGACAGCAGCACCTCGAGGCGCCGCCCAAAGAGCTGCTGCTGGCGCAGAGCGAGCACTACGTCGAGTATTCGCGCGACGGTCGTGTCGTGAAAGGTCTAGAGCGCGCGCCCGTCAAGTCCAAGTACGTGGAAGATGCGCTCGAGAACAACCACACGAAGATCTGGGGCTCCTGGTTCGACCGTAGCGAGATGGCGTGGGGATACGCGTGCTGCCACTCCAAGGTGCGCAAGTCGTACTGCACGGGTGAGGACGGCAAACGCGCGCTCGAGGCGTCCATGAAGGTGAGCACCGAGCGCCAGATGCTCAAGCCGCCGTCGCAGGACGAGGTCACGAAGAAGAAGAGCAAGGACGATGGCAAGAATGGCGGTAGTGGGCTCACGAAGCGCAGCGACATGTACGGCGAGAACATCGCGCCGGAGCTAGACGACAAGAAGCTCAAGAAGGCGCTCAAGCGCGCCGCGAAGGAGAGCGCCAAGGCGGCACTGGAGCAGAGCGACGACAAGAAGCGCAAGTACAACTCGATGGGCAACTACGAGGTCAACGCCGAGGACATGGAGGCCTACAAGCTGCTCAAGACGAGGGGCGACGACCCAATGGCCAAGCTGCTCGGCAAGGAGGACGCTCTGCTGGACGACGAGTAACAACAACACAGTAGCGAAGAGAGTATAAACAAGAATTGGTACTGGATACTTTCTGAAGAGCTTTCTTAGATCTTGCAACTCTTGTGTATGTTCAATGCAATTTTTATAAATGTTATGCGAGAGTGGGTTTAAAGTTGACTGGGTTGGCTGCCTTGGCATGATGGCGCAGTAACCTTCCGCCAGTACTAAGCTCCAAGTCGTTTAGGAGATTGTCTTTGATTGAGCGCAAAGCTAATTAGTTGGCGACCGGGAAGAGCTCGTCAAGGATGCGGATCGTGTCTTCCGGGGACGACACCGAGTGGCCGATCGTGCGCTCATGGGTGTAGATCTCAAAGTCGTTGCCGCCCTAATGTAATGCCAAGGGAGACACATTCCATCGTGTTAACTATAACCCCCCACACACACACACACATATGCGAGCCAAACAAAAATTCGTTAAACGCACCTCGTGGGTCTTGTCGCCGAAAAAATGGATCTCGTCGTAGTCTTTTGGGTCGAGGAAGCGCAGAGCAAAGGTCTTGTCCCAGCCCGCTGGGAACACGTCAAAGGAGATCTGCACATACAGATACGATTATGAACGGAGCACATATACGTCTTTAGCATCACTAAGTCAACATGAGCTGAGTCCAGAGTGTGCAACTGACACCAAACGCACCTGTCCACCGATGGAGAACGTGAGGTTGTAGTCGGCAAACTCCTTCTTGAGCGCGTTCACAAACGTCTTGCGCACGTTGTGGACGTGGTCGTACTTCTCAAAGTCGTCGCGCTCTTCCTGCGAGCAGTTGCGGCCGATGGGCGACACGTTGATCATGCCCATGCGGAACTCCACAAACGTGCCACTGTAAGAATACACAATACCAGCAATCGTGTTAGACCAGCACAACGGCGTCCGGATTGGAGTCTACCAAGCATGTAACGTACCGCTTGATCGGGATGTCAAGGTCTGCGATGTAGCGCAGCACGAAGTTGACAAAGCGGTTGAGCTGCTCGTTCGTGAACTGTTTCTTCAAGCTCTGGGTATGCGCAAATTCCATTCCACCGCATTCGTCAGTATTATGTGCATGTCGTGATCCAAAGCAGCAGGACGCATTGTCGTGTACATACCGTCTCGCCGACTTTGACGCCGTTGTGGAACGCCACAAGGCCGTTCTCCGAGAAGCTGTAGTCGAACTCGTTCACGACTGCAAGAATCATATCAACAAGTCCCAACAGTCAGTGTCATTTGCATCCAACCGCGTCACAACATACATCAGATAGATCGCATCCATCCCGCACCGTTCTCTCCAAGCTGCTCCTTCTGCTTGACGAGGTCCGAGCCGCCGACAACGCCGATCGTGATCTGCTGGCGCAGCTTCTGCAGACGCGCGGTCATCTCCGGCGACACGTCCTGTCAACAAACAAACCAAACCAAACCACCATCAGAGACTGAATCACACAATACAGGGGCAATGGCATAGAGCGCGAGTTGACCTTGCGGGCGGGCGTGAGCGTGCCGTCGACGTCGAAGAGCGCGATGATGCGGGGGTTCTTGGCGGCCATGGTCACGAAGTGGCGGCGGTGGGCGAGCGTAGCTGCTGAGGTGGCGGTGGATTGGATTGTGAATGAAATGAATGAACCGACTCGACTGGCTCACTTTTTAGTGAAAGCGGCAAGTTAAACGGCTCCCTCCCCTCTTCAGTATCCGATTAGGTCCGATTAACAAGAGGCTACTAATTGGTGTGGTGTACACGTGGACGTAGGTGCCTCTCTCTGATTGGAGCAAATTCATTTTGAGCCGCGTCGCTTCGATACTATGAGTGCTTCGCTGCTTTTATTATCCTGCTTACAAAACGTTTCACTTTGTAAATAATTTCATACAAAAACAGTAAGAACTTCTATAAAATACACAATGCTCATATTAAATATGGTACCTGATAAGAGAGGATATCCGAGCGTATCTCTCTTGCGTGTCCATGTTGAACCACAGGAAGGAAACTGCGTGAAACTCATGGAAATGACTGCCGCGGTTGACTTGTGTGGCGGCGACTCTTGTCCCATGACCCTCTCTTCATACAGAAGAAGAAAGATAGCAGCAGCACTATACGCTAACGACCCACAAGGGGTTTACCGGCAGTCTCTCAGTCGCTCGCCATGCGTCCGTCGTTCTCGCCCACACACGTGACTGTGGACGGCAGCCGCCCGTGTTTCGACGATGAAAATCCAGAGCTCCAGGACGACACCTTCCTCCCGCGATCGCCCCCTGTTCCACGGCTGCCGACATCGGCATCTCCACAAAATGACTGCCACATGCAACACGCCAAAGAACACCCGGGACTATTTGTCGTGCACGGAGCACTCCAGGCCGTGCTCTGCGGCGCCATCATCGCGGTCGTGCTCTGTCCGTGCATGATCGGGTTCGCCACGATCATCTACAGCCACCCAACGTTCGCACCTGTCATGCCCATGCTCACCAAGCTCCTGTTCGTCTCGAGTATCGTGCACCAGCTCGTCATCTCGTACCTGTCGCCGCTGCCGTTTGCGATCGGACAAGTGCAGGACGCAGGGCTGATCTTCCTCTCGACGATGGCGACGTCGATCATAACGGAGCTCGGCGACGCGGTGCCGATCGAAGAGCGTGTCGCGACGGTTGTGGTGCATCTGAGCATCTGCACGGTACTCGTCGGTCTTGGATTGATCCTGACGGGCAAGGCGCGCTTGGCGTCGCTCGTGCAGTATCTGCCAACACCGGTCATCGGCGGGTACTTGGCGTACATCGGCTTCTTCATGATCAAAGGCGGCGTGTCGCTCATGACCGGACTCACGATTGCCGGGCTCCAATCCTGGGCTCAAGTGCTTTCCGCAGAGTGCTTGGCACTAGCGCTGCCTGGCGTAGCGTGCGGCGTTCTCCTGTCGCTGATCACGTCGCGGTATCACCACTTCGCAGTGTTCCCAGGGTGCCTTATCCTAATCCCGCTCGCTTTCTTCCTCGTACTTGCGATCACGCGCACGAGTCTAGCGGACGCGCGAGACGGCGGGTTCCTCGCGCAAGAAGGACCACTGATCTCGCTGCTCGACGTCTACAAGCTCTTTGATTTTGAGAAGATCCACTGGCGCGTCATGTTCCCCATGCAGCTGCCAACGCTGCTGAGCATGTTCATCATGATCGCGTTCGCGTCGTCGCTAGACATTGCGTCAATTTGCATGGGCACGGGCAGCACGATGAACTACAACGAACAGCTACAAACGGTCGGCACGTCCAACTTGATCAGCGGACTCACGGGCGGCTGCACGGGCTCGTACATCTTCAGCCAGACGATCTTCAGCTACCGGTTCCACCCGAGCGCGCAAGAAGCGATGCACCCAGGTCTCTCACGACTCATCGGACTCTCGCTGGCGATGTGCGAATTGGGAATCGCGCTGACACCGTTCGCGCTAACGACCGTGATCCCAAAGTTCCTCTTTGGCTCGGTGATGATCTTCATCGGGATCGAGCTGCTCAAGACGTGGCTCTTCGGCGTGTACTACAAGCTGCTCGTGCCGGAGTACGTGACTGTGCTCGGCACGTTCTGCTTTCTGAATGCGTTTGGCGTGCAGATGGGACTCGCGCTTGGTGTCGCGCTGGCGGCGCTGTGCTTCCTCGTCGAGTACGCCAAGTCGCAGGTCGTGCGCATCGTCGACAAGTCTAGCAACGTGATCCGGAACGCAGAGCAGCACGAATTGCTGTACTCGTACGGAGGTCGCGATCACCACCAGTCCCACGGCCATGATGTGGCGAATGTGAAGCAGCGCGCGATTGTGACAGTGGAGCTGCAAGGCCACATCTTCTTTGGATCGGCGACGCACATCCAGAACTGCGTCAAACGTGCTGTATATGTGCTGCGTCCAACAAGCAGCAACAGCAACGAGAAGCGCAAAGATTTCGCGAGCCCCACTCGCATCGTCAACAACAATGGGGAAAATTTGCCGCTGCTTGCATCGACAAAGCTTGCTTCTTGTTACGATCCAACGCTGCGGCTGGTCAACCTTGACAGCGATGCTGTTACTTCTCATGTTCTGGATAGCGAAGACCACCAACAGCCACAGCAGCCAACTCGGTTCGTGGTCTTTGACTTCTCGCGCGTGAGCGGGCTCGACGCGACGGCAGCGCGTTCCTGCTTTCTAGCGCTCAAACTGCTCTTCAGCCAGCACAGAATCACTGCCGTCTACTGCGGAATGAACGCGGACGTAGAGTTTCTGCTGCGCGCGAACGATGTCCTCCCGCCGTGCGGTATCAGCGACAGGGAAGAGTTTTACGCGACGTCGGACCTCGATCTCGCGCTCGACTGGTGCGAGCAGCGGCTCATCATGTCCGCTGCTCGGAAGAGATCGTTCGAGTCTGGACTGAAGCTGTACTGTTCGCCCTTCGAGTCTCGACTGCTCTCGCTCAAGCAGATCTTTTTGGCGTATCTGACGGATGAAAGACGGCAAATCGTGTCTCAATCCAGCGCTCTGGAAAACTTGGAAGCATATTTCAAGATCCGCGAGTGGAGGGAAGACGACCAGATCTTCGACATTGATGAGCAGTCGGACGCCTGGCACGTGCTTCTGCGCGGCCAAGTTACGCTGTTTACGCTGAGCCAGTCGACCACGCACGATCGCACACGTGGTGTCAGTATCAGCTCGATTGTGTCAAGCTTCACGAGCAACAGCAGCCGATCAAACAGCGTCGCCAACCACCAAACTCGCGAGCTGGTCAGTCGCGTACGTGCAGGCTGCATTTTTGGCGATCTGGACTACGTACTGAACCAGCTGCACGTCCTCGAAGCCACCTCCAGTGCCCCCGACACCGTAGTCGCGTCAATCAGTCGATACCAGATGATCAAACTGACCGAGACGAGGCTCGACTTGGCGTTTTTGTTGCAGGAGGTGCTGCTGCGAGCGTCATGCATGACGATGGCGGAGAAGTTGCACTCAATCGTCGTCTAGTGGTGATGAAATGGGTTCATCTGTGTGATGCGAGTTTGAATTCAATATAGAATATCAGCACAATCAAGCTATCCATGTTGCTTCACTTTCGATTGCGGCGCCGCTGAATGATTTGCAGTATCTAAGACACACAACAACAACAGATTGTTAGCCAAAGCGAAGTAAACAGCAAAAGCAAGCTGGCAAGTTGGTGGGGTTCACTCACTCCATCGGGACCAAGGTGACTGCCATCCTCCAGCTGGTTCTCCGGTGGACTCAACTGCAGGAGATTGGTCTTCAAGACGCTTCGAATGTGCTCCACTTGCTGCTGGGGCTCTGTGGAGATATCGCCGCTGGCGTTGTTCGTCGAGAGAAAAGGCTTCACGCTTGGAGAGGATGGAAGAACTTTGTGCTGGCTCGAGCGATTGAGCCTCATCTGAGTTTGCGACACTGGACCAGCGCTCGACATCGGGCGAGCTTTGTTCAGTGGTTGCCTTACTGGCGTATAGCTTTGCTGCTGCTGTGTTGATATTTCCTCTCGCTCCTGCTCTCCATCCAGCTCAAGGTGACTGGATGCCAAGCACGGAGCGGCAGACACAGGTCGACTTCGCAGCTTCTTGAGCTCCAGGCGCTGTGGATAACCGTACACAGTGAGTGGTACTTCGCCCGAGCGCGTCGTAGCCTTCGATGCTGACCCAGAGTTCTCTGTGGTTTGCGCATCCTGCGCTGCTCGAAGCTCGTGGTACTTGTCCATGAGCTCTGCGAGCAGGAACTCTTTCTCCTGCTGCAGCAAATCCGCTTTCGCGAGTGCCATCCCTTGCGCTTTTGCAAACTTCTCGATGCCTTGGAAATTGCGCTGTTGCTGCGCGATCTGAGCTTGCAGTGACCCGATCTGATTGTACAGGAAGTTCACATCCGTAGCAGACCACTCGCTGAACCCCAGGTGATCGTACGCCTCGGAGACGATCTTGTGCACTACTTTGTACGGGATCTTGCTTGGTTTGCCGATGCCACCACCAGTACCCTGCTTGAGCTGTTGACGAGTTGGACGAACGCCTGCCACTCCTGCGGACTCGATTGCGAGTTTGTTCTGGTTGGCGCAGAGCATCTCGATCCTCGTGAGCACGCGCTTCCGCTCATGACTCACACGAAGATTTAGCTGCTCTCCGTACCGCCGTTCGTACTCGTATCGCAATCTGGTTTTAAGCTCTTGACGCTCTCTTCCATCGATTCTGAGCTCATAGTCCTCGGGGTTACCAGCTTTGTTGTCTAAAAGACTGAAAAACGACTCGATCATCATCTGAAGCGTGACGGCATCGCGCTGCGCTGGATCTTGTGCGAGCCACTCTGAAAATGCGGCCTCCATCACTTTTGAGTGCAACTCTAAGCGAGACAGTCGCTCAACTTGCTGCTCCAGCGACGCAATATGCTCCTGTGTCGCGTCTGCCAGCTGCTTTGCCGCTTCGATCTCTTGGTCGTTGCTACCCGTTCGGAACTGGAGCTCCACGAAGAGCTCCTTCCAGTGCGTTTTTTCGCTTTCAAACTGCTCCGTTGCCTTCTTGCTCGCGACGAGCGCTGTGTGCGACTCGGAGAGCAGCTGCGTGACTTTCGCCAGCTCGTCGTTCACTTTGGATATCGCATCCTCCGCTTGGCGAATCCTCTTTGTGTTGTTCTCCTTGTCGCTGGTCAATTCCGCCACTTGTTTCTTCAAATTCTCGATTGTCTGTGCTGATGTGCTCAGCGCTTGCTTGAGCGATTGCACGTAGACGTCGGCGACACTTGAAACAGAAGCGGTCGTGGCGGCAGAACTGGATGCAAAGCGGCTCAGGCTCCTCACTGACGACTTCCTTGGTGATCCGGAGGAGTTCGAGGTCTGCTTGATCAGCATCTTCTTCATCCGCTCGACCTCCGCCCGAGCAGCTCTCAGCGAATCCATTAGATGCGTATTCCCAAGCTCCATCGCAGAGTAAGACGATCGAAGTTCGCGCAGCAAGGCGTGCAGTGACGCCTCTTTCGCCGCGTGCTCCATGGTGAGTTGCAGCACCAGATCGTCGTACATCTCCTTCGCCTGGAACGCCTCTTCCTTGCGTAGGCACTTCTCCAGGTGCGTGAAGCGATCGATCTCTTTCTTCAGCGACATTCTCGTGCGGCGCAGCTTGTCTTCGTACATCTTCACTTGCCACTCCATCGCAAGTTTCGCCTGCTGGTCCTTGTGGGTGAAGCTCTCCGTGATACTTTGCGAGAGCAGGTCGGCGTTTTGCTTGAGCTTGGAGACCAGATTCTCCATCTGCGAGTGCAGCACATCGTTCACCTTGTTGTGGAAGACGCCGAGTTGCTTCCGCCAGGAAAGGTCGCCGCGAATGAATACAGATACTTCGTCAAACTCATTCTGGAGACCGTGGACGCGGGCTTTCAGCGCATTCGCTTCACTTTCGAGCTCGGACGACAGCGATTCTTTCCAGGTGGAGAACATCGAGCCCTCGATGACACGAGCCAGCGCAGCAGCTTCCTCGGATTCAGCCGGCGTTGGGACAGGAGGGTCTGGAGATGGTGCAGCCTGTGCTCGCTGCTGGGGGTCGCCATCAGCCGTTGAAGTTTCCCCATAGAGCGGCGTGGTGTCGGGAGTGGCAGACATTGTTGCCTCTCACCACTTGCGAACCTTTGATCACAATACTGGCACATGAGAGATGGCACCAATGGTGGAATTCAAAGAATAAGATGAAAACGAGCGAGTCAAAGAACCAAAATAGACATGAAGAAAGCTGATTGAGAAGAATATCAAAGCAAATGAATGACTGACGAGCCAAAGACGACGTGCTTCGACGATACAACCTCTCGCTTGCTGATCTTGAACTCTTGTCTTCGACTCAGTTGTCTGCAGTAGCGACGCAACGTTCAATGCTTGGAAAAGAAAAAGAAATGGGCTGAAAGCTGACGATGGCGTTGGTGACTCTTTCAATATCACCTCCTCGACCGCCGGCGGACTGACACGAGCGATTCCACCAGAGGTTGCCCTTAACGAATGCAGACGCAGTCAGATGACTGATCAAACGTAGAACATCACCTGCTTGAGGTCGTTGTGAATCTCCAACATGCGCATATCCACGTCGAAACCATCGTAGCTCCCCCCCGACGCGACCGAAGCCGTTTCGCTGCCGTCGAGTTGGAAAAAGCGAGCTCGGAACGCCAACAAGTGCGAGTAGTACGCTGCTGGCACCAACGACACGGAGCGCGTGCAACGAGCAAATGTGTAACACAGCTTGTACGTGATCGTCTGGATCTCGTCGGCAGTGAAGCCTACTTCATCCAAGACCACATGGTAGTGCGTTGGGCGACTGGTTCCTTGCAAGCCTGCGTGGCTCATCAGGTAGAAATCGTTCTCCACCGGGTGGCAGACCACACTGTCCACAACCGTGCCCGCCTTCACGTTTCCGCTGCGATCACCATCACGTGGATCCGAAGGAAAGAAACGCGTATTGTGACGCTTTTGCACGATGATGAACGTGATCGGAGGCTGGTACTCTTTCTCCAACGTCGCGCACGCCTCACGGATCGCAGTCACTTCGTGATTGAGGACCATGTGGAACTGACCCTCGCTCACACCGTCGCGATAGAACACGATGCGCTCTGGCTTCGAGCGAGTCTCACGGTAGTAGCGCTTCATCAGATCCACCGTCATCTCCTTGAGGTTGGTGATCTGCTCCACGCGATGGCCTTGGGCTCGGATGCTCGCTGCGTGCTTGATGAAGTTGTGGTCCATCGACGCAACCACAGCCGCAACAGAAGGGCGAGTGCGATCGAATGGACTCGGGTGCGTCACGTCAGCGCCGAAAACAATAGTTCCCTTACCAAACTTAGGGAGGTTCTCCGCAATAACCGTGTTCTTGCCTCCAAGCTTCGTGTTCACCTTGAGCAGAATGTTAGCGATGTACTGGGGGTTGCACTTTTGAATGTGCTTTGCCAGCATGCACTGCGACACAATACCCACTTCCGTGTCAGACGCGCGCTTCAGATCACCATACGCGCTCGCATCGGTAGTTGGGTTGATCATCCAGATGATCTGGGGCTTCGAGCGGAAAGTAGACGCTGCAGCGCGAACTGCTTCATCAAACGCGTTGCGGACTGGCTGGTTGCGCGGCTTCACGATGATTGGCGGCAAGTTCTTTGGTGGATTCATTCCCAGCTGCCCCATTTGGTTGATCACCGCACGGAAGAACTTCTCCATGTCTGCCATCGGATTACGGCGTGGGTCGCAGCAACTGATCACAGCCCACGAAGTCAGCTTCGACGCTTGGAAAAAGGACTTGCCCTTCATGTTCCAGTAGCCAGTGTCCGGGCGAATTGTGCCGCTCTTGTATGCCATGGTTGGAGGCGGCAGGAGACGCGCCTGCACTTCCACCATACGCGGGTTCACGTTCAAACCAAACGCCTGCAGCGTCGGGTCGCGATCAAAGCCTGCTTCACGGAACTTGGTCTCGATGGAGCGCTTGCGGTCTTGCGGTGGCGTGCACGTGAACCTGATCATATTGGCGACCTGCTGGTCCGTTGCCTTGCGAGGACACTTCTGTCCAGCCACGATCTTGCAAACCTCGAGCGGCAGATAGTTGTTGCCTTTCAGCGCGCCAACGTGGAGACACGGCAGCTGCGGATAGCGCAGTCGCACGCCGTACGCCGACGCGAAGTACGACGCCACCGAGATCGTGCGTCCCTCGTCATCTTTGAACGTGGTTTGGTCAGCGCCACGAGACGAGAGCTTGTTCACGCGGTACTGGCGCCGCACATTCTTGCGGTGTGTGATCTCCACTTTCACACCAGCGATTGCCTTGCTGAGAGCCGATTGCTGGTACTTGTTGAAGCTCGAAGGGAGATCACGGAGCCCAAGGGTCTCACATGCATAGGTAACCACACTCATTTCTTTCACAAATGCCGTCGCCGCGAGGTCCAAGTTCAACACCAGCTTGCTCTGGGTAGCACGGAGACTCTGGAAATAGCCAAACCACAAATCCGCGCCTTCTCCGATGTCCTTCTTGCCGGCGGAGCTGAACAGATTGCGACCAACAACAGTGAATCTGGCCGACGCTGTGTGGCGTATGGCGATATCGAGTGCTTGGAGGGCGTCGTACGGCGTGTAGTTGAGCCGACCCGCAAACAATTCGTTCAGCTGCTCCATGCGAATCGCAACAGGGTCTGCAGCCTTTACATTAGCCGAATACTCCTTTGGGCGATCTTCATTGGCCAACTTCAGTCCAGTGAAGGACTGCTCTTGGAATGGCAAGCGACTCGGGGAGTAGAGGTTCTTGCGGCTATCCGAGACAACAACAGCAGTTGGGAAATCCTGCTTCAGCTGCGCCAGCAGTGCTTGCATGATCTTGGTCGCCAGCGCTTTTGGCGGTCCTTCATTTGGAAACTGCCGTCCATCCTCACTAAACGAAACATCGTAGTGGTAGATGTCGCCGCGAGGGTTGAAGTTCACTTGAAAGTGGTTCGCGAAGATCTTGACCGGGGTTCCCATGCGTCCAAACCCCTTGCGCGACGGGAAGTGCATCTGCACTGACGGCACCACAATTTGTTGCTGCGACGCCGAGACGTCCAGCTTCTCTTCGAGCTCTGATCCGAGCGCCTCAATTTCGCGTTGGCTCGGCTGCGATGATGGCGCTGAGGGAGGCGGTTGAGCCGCGCGTGCTGGCGCCGGAGCAGGTGGTGGTGTTGGAGCTGCGCGAGCTGGAGCAGGCGCTGAAGGCGCACGCGGTTGGCTGCCTCCCCGTCCTCCTCCGTCTCCTCGCCCACCACGGCCGGCGCCGGACGCGCCTCTTCCACTACCTCCACGTGACGCATTGTTGCTGACACCGCCGCTACCGCGACCTCCGCGACTGCTCATGCTTGTCGAGTCGTGTCCTGTTGTCTTTGGGCTCTCGCCTTCTTGTTGATGCCTCCTCTTCTGTTCTTCGCGCTTGGGTCTTGTGTGTCGAATTCGCGAATGAAAGCAATCTAAAGCACCACGAAACCTGCATAATTATCAGCCAAGCAAAAGGAACCAAAGATCAGCGTTCTTGATCTCTTTCCCCTTTCATTCTACAACTTCCAGATGAGAAGAACTGGCGCATGGCCTACAAATTTCAAGTATAAGCTGGTTGATGACAAGCACTCATATGCTCGTGTTGCTCAATTCAGGTGGAGAGGGAAGAGAAAGGGCGGAAAGGATGAAAAAATGATAAAAGAGGACGAACGGAGATCAGGCTTCAGAAAAGAGGAACCATTTCCAAAAAAAAGAAGTTTACAGCTCAAAAGAAACAATGGCGGGGCGTAAAAAGCAAATATTGAAAAACGATATTAGGTTCAGTGTTACTCTGTCAGCGGGTGGAGCGAATACGAAAGAGCAGTGGATACTGCTGCTGCTATTCGCTGACTGTCTGACTGATCATTACAAGACTGGTAGCAACATTATGTTGGCACTGTAGGAGAACCGCACTAAGATTATATCCTACTTGTTTTTTTTGTGGCCGTCGCGTTGTCCTATGTGTTATGAGTTGTGGCCAGCGCGGTGGGTTGAATGACAAGCGCTCGATATTGCGATAAATTCCAGATCGAAGTGTGGTAGGGATCCTACGTTCTCTTTTGAGCCTGGTGACTGTTTTAATGGTTGAAATTGGCTCATAGCATCTGATTGACAGAAACGGCAATGCAAGAGGACGGGGACAATAGTGTGGTGTTGCGCGAATGTTGTAGGACTGCATTGTAGATGCGCAGCCGAATTGCTTTACAAAGAGAATGGTTCGCAATGGATATATATGGTGATACCTACAGTGTTATGATACCTACTACTTGTGTGTCGCAGATGGGGCACTGCAAATACCATGTTCTTCTTCACGTGCGGCACTGAATGAATGACAGCGCATCCATTAATTTTACACTGGCAGAGGTCATTTCCACAGCCGATGCTAAGCTCGCCGCACGCAAGGCTAAAGTCAATCGGCTAATCAGGGCGACCGTCCGTCCCGTGGAGCAGGGCAATCTCACTAGAGGGTGTCACCTACTCAGGCCTACATAAGCGCTTCCAGGGCTACAACAACCGACTAAAGAAGGGGCTGCCCACATCGCGGTCACAGTTTGCCGCTGAAAACGCGACGAAAACGCGAGTCACCAGCTTGACCGAGGGGAGCTGCGAAACTGAGCGCAACAGCGATTGTAGACAGTGAAGGTATGACGGTATCGCAGAACACCGTGCGCAAGATAATCATGGACAAGTCGCTCATTCATACCGAGATCTTTTCCGGCATGGCAGTTCAGATCATGATGTGCAGCGCTCTCGGAACGACAACAAAGACAAACAATAGGTGTATGTATATCTCCACAAAAGTGCAGGTAAATGTAATGGGCCCTGTCAGCCTCATTACATGAAAGTGGAACGTGTGGCGCACACCACCTTCGACGTATATTGTGGTTGACTGGCGACAAAGGGATCACAGTTCAAACGAGTCCCACATGCACGAGTGACGTCATTCCGTCACTGGATGATGTCACAAAGGATTCCGGACACGAAAGGATTCGAGATTGTTGGTAATCACCACTGGTCACAATCATGTGCGGAGTGATGGCTCCTACTCTTTGGGAACTGGGTTGGTGACGCACCCGACGTGTCACAACCAGTTGAAGTGATAGGCGGTCAGCCAATCACATCGCGGGGAATCTCCCACCAGACTTCAAGTTCAAGGTCTATGGGTTGAACCTCAGTGTAACCAAGGTTTTATATATCATGTAACCGGGCGTTCCCGAGTTACGCAACACAGCGCACAGAGTGAGGAAGCGTGTATTGAACACCTTCTGTAACGGGGTACACACGTTGGGCTACGCCGCCGTAGCCCAACTCACCGTTGCCTTTGCCGAACACAGTTCGCGCAATAGTTTTACGGCCGAACCCAAGGTTCGCCGAACTTAGCATTTGCAGCCGGAACGTACTTTACGCCGGCGAGAGCCAGTCCAGAGGGCGGCTCCTTTCATTGACCATAAGTACAGATTATTGTCCAATCAGTTAG
>JALBZB010000925.1:0-15508 GCA_038050625.1 Pythium sp. MPC-2022a | reverse complement strand
CGAATGAGGGAGAGCCGATTGAAAAACGAGATGATAGGCCACGATGCTGGGTGAACTTTGTGATTGTCGACGTTGACTTCTGAAGGCCTTGGCTGTTGACTTTGTCAAAATTCCACAGGTAACTCGTTAACCCACTCGTCGTGTGTAGCGAGCAACATAGTCAGTCGACTTTGTGCAGCCACGTTCGACATACAAGATAGCAGAATGTTTTTCGACTTGGACGACGATCCTCACTCAAAGCAGCAGTTGGTTCGTATCTGCTGCGGCGAATAAATACAGGTTTTACACGTTTAGCGTTCCCTTCACTGCTTCATGAACTTTTGCACCTCCTTCGAGTTGAGGAATTTGAGGTAGAGCGGCGCGATGTCGTTGTAGAAGAGATTTCGCCCGTTTGACGGGTTCATCGTACTGAAGCTCGTGCGCGCGGCCGTCGCACTAATTGCAGTAGTAGCGTCAGTGGGTCGCTGTGGAGCTCGGGTTGGCCCTCGCGGCGAGCGATTCAGCGACTCCTTGCTACTGGTGCTACTGCCTTGTGTTTCGTCTCGAGACTCGTCTTCTGATATACCGCCACCTGCGAGGTTGCTCTTGGAAACCCACATCTCATGCTGGCTTGACGCGATTGAGTGTCCTCCTGCAGTTCCTGCGCTATCCCTAGATTGTCTCGACGGTCTCGGCGTGATTGGCTTCCCCACTGATTGCTGCCGTGACGACGTTGGCGGTGGCTTTGCTTTGTTTCCTCTAGGAGTCTGGAAACTGCTGTCATCTCCCAAACCGCCTGCAAATTCGTCGAACCCTCCATCCAAGGGCTCCCGTGCAACAGGATTGCACCATGAGGCGTCAAACTTACGCTTTGGGAAGATCGCGGCAGCTGCACGCGGCTTCACAGATTTGAAAGTGTCGTAGTCCATGAACAATTCCGACGGCAGCCCCGCGATATGTTCGGCTTCCACGATCTCCGGGAAGATCACAGCTGCAACGGACTTGGGCTCGACGATCGAAAACTGCGGGTTGTAGTGAGTCGGTCCAGGTTCGGGACTCCGGCTGCGCTCTTCGCGGATGATGCGCTTCATCATGCTCTCAAAGCTCACGTACCCTCTCTGCTTACGATCGATGTAGTTCCACAGATCCTCCAGCTCTCGCTCCAGCGCATGCGGGAAGATCCACTTGATGCCCTCCGAGAACCCATAGAAGCGGAGCACGAGCACCTTGGCGCTGCTGCTACTGCTACTGCCGTCACCTTCATTGTCACTGTTGTCGTCCTGGAGCTCTCGCTCTTTGCGCGGCTTGCCTCGCAGTCGAAACACGATCCCAATGCGGCGGCACATGATCGACTGGGTCTCCAGCGCGTTGCAGAGACTGTCGAGCAACGAGATCAGCGAGCGTCCTCTACAATACAAAGCAACAACAAAAACACCCAAATGAAATCAGTGATCAGGATTTCGGCAAGAGCTCCGACACAGAATTCAGTCAGAACGCCAACGTACTTTTCGTCTGCTGCTGACGCAGGATGCCAGTGTAGTAGCTTCGGGTCGACGAGCTCATCGGCCTCGCCGCTGAGCTGCTCGTAGTGCTTCATCACCGCGCGTATCATCGAAGAGTTCTCAGGTTTCTTGTGGATGAGCGGGAGCCTAACCCCTCCAAACGCACGACTGTCTCCTCCCTCTTCCTTTGCACCGGACTGCTGCGGGAGCATGAAGCTCCCCTTGCGGCGCAGGATATGGATCTCGTCGTCAACGAGAATGGGTGTTGTGGTCATAGGTGACTGTAGCCCCCTGACAACGTCCTCTTTGTTACCCCCCATGGGGTGCGAAAAGAGACCGTGTGCCGACAGAAGCAGCTTGCGCCGCTGCCAGTTCTGCCACACAAGGAACCACGTCGTCGCGTTGATCTTGCTGAACTCGATGCCGTTGAGCGACACGGAGACCATGTACACACCCTCCTGTGGGAACGCCGGCGCAGGGCACAGCAGCCTCTCAGCGGAGACAAAGCCAGCCTTCGTATCCACAAACACTGGGAGAAGTGGAGGGGGAGCCAGGGGACTGGCAGGAGTAGTTTGGTGGTCAGTGGATTTCAGTGGATACACTGCGTTCGTATGGAGCTGCTCGTTCCCATCGTTGAGTTCTATGTTTGTTGGCTCTTGGAGCAGCTCAAAGCGCACGGTGATCGTGCCCGTGTTGATGAAGCCCTTGCCGTCAATGTTGATCACAAAGCCACCGTAGATGGGACCGTTCATCGGAGCGACAGAGTGCATCGCTGGGATCTCACGATATACATGAAGCGTCATCGGCATGCCTGTAAACTGCAAGAGAAACAACATACATATCAGTGAATCCGCAACATAAGGGAGCTATGTTCGCTCTTGACTGCGTACGTACCATTTTGTGAAGGCCACCGAGCCACACATCCACCATGATGGGCGGCATGAGGATCAGTGGGTTTGTGTAGTACTCGCTCTTCGACTGCGCGTGCGGTTGCTTTGTTGTATCCACCACAGCAGCGCTTTGTAGAGTGGCTGAGAGCGAATTGGTCGACTGGAGAAGCAGCAGGTCTTTCGGGATCGCGCACAGCACTTCGCCGTCGACGCAGCTGCCCTGCACGACTTTCTGCGTCGAGCCTCGCACGAAAGAAACCTGCACGGCCGTGTACAGTGGGTTCTGCGTCGTGAGGTTGATCCCGCGCAGCTTGAGCCCGACTTTGGTCGTCGCGGAGATCCAGTCGGGCACGAGCTCCGTGATGCGAGGTGACTGGAAGACGACTAGCTCGCCGGGACACGCGACGAACTCGACGCCGTTGATCGCGACGAACATCTTCACGATTGTGCCTCGCGGGAAATCGGGAAGCTCGCACTCCATGCGCTGGCTCGAGAGAATGTTGAGGCAGCTGGTGCGGACATTTGTTTCGTCAGATTTAGAGCAGAAGCGAGCGATTGCGACGTTCGTCGACGTAAAGTCCTTGCCCTCGATCGTCAGTCGCGACGTATAGATGCCGTCTCTCGGTTTCACGCCGAAGATCGTCGGAGTCAAGTAGAGATGCACTTGTTTCGTGAGCACGAACAGCGTCGTGTCCTTGGGTGGTCCTGACTTGGCCTTGTTGGTAGAGCTTTTTGCACCTGGTGCAACTAGTTTGTCAAAATGCACGATGTACCGGTCCTTATCTGCGACGATAGCACTCTCACTCTCGCCGCGTTTGCGCGGACTAGCAATCGTTAGAGCTGATCCAGTGCTCGTGTCCGCTTCCACTCGACTGTCATCACTCTCAGCAGTCGAAGCAGGTTGTAAAACCTGAACACTCGTGTGTTGATGCGGAAGACTGACGCTCTCAAAGTCCACGCCGTTGATGGACACGTAGATGGCCACGTCCGCGTTCCCCGGCGGGGCGACTGCTTGCAAAGAGGGCGTAATGCATGAGATGCACGTGCTTGAGCGGTATTTTGCTTCGACCACGACCACGCGATTCGCATCGATCGGCAAAAGCACTTGAGTAGGGGCAGTGAGAGCAAGTGTCGTTGCTGGTACTGAGCTGACAGACACCTTGCTTGTCACACTCGGGAACGCAAACGCGACGCGAAGCGTACCTGAGTTGGTGAAATTCATGCCAAAAATATGCATCTGCGTCCCGCCACTGATCGAGATGAACGAGGGCTCAATGTTCACCAAGATCGGCGTCGGTGTCAGATAGCATCTGTGTGGAGCTACCGACCAAAAGTCCTGACCATTAAGCGCAAGCTCTACCAAGAGCTCATTTGGCACCATGGACGTTTGCGCGCCTTGGTGGTGGTGGTGGAACAACCGCGAGAAGATCTTCTCTTTCTTCTTGTGCAGCACGTCTTCAATGTGCGATTGCTGTTGCTGCTGCCGCTTCTTGGTCGTGATCACCGACAGGATGGACGACTTGAGCGCACTTGCGGTCGAGAACTTGCTGGTCGTGGACTTCCTTGCCTGGTTGAGTGCAGGGATGTAGCTGATCGCGAGCTCGACTTCACCCAAGACAGCACCGCTGCTTGAGTTATTTCCTGATAGGTTGTGCTGTTGCGATTGTTGTCCTTTGTGGTGGTGGCGCTGCTGCTGATAATGATGACTGTCGACATTGTCAGTGGAAGAAGATGAGGACACAGCGTTTCTTCCAAGTTTCTTGCGAAGTGGGAACCATGCGCGAAAGGAGAACGCGCGGTTGAACTCGCTCGCAGACGACGACGCAGCCGCTGCAAAGTTGATCTCGATGTTCCCGACAATCTCGCTCTGGTCCATCGTGAGCTGGTTTTCGATGATCACTCGGATCACAGGTGCACAATCAATCCCTGTCTCTTTCCACTCAAAGTCGAAAAACTCGTTCCAGACGGGTGAGAACGTGCCTTCTTTCCGCGTGCTCTTGAGACGCACTTTGTTGCAGCTAATCACCACGAACGGGTTGCACGTGTGCTTCTTTGACACGTGCAGGTTCCGCGCGCGCAGCAGCGACACATAGATGCCTGTGTCGCGGTTCCAGATCTTGAGAGGGCCGCCGTTGAGAGGCTTGATGCCTCCAACCACGTGCCTTTGAGATGAAATAGACGGTGGTGCCACCAGTGCTGGAGGGGGTGCAACCACCACGCCTTCTGGGAGTAGCGTTGCGACTGCACTGCTGACGTTAAAGCGAGGTACCAGACTGACAAACTTGCCCTCGCCAGCCAACTGCGCGTCCGAGACTTGCATTTGACCGCGCCGCTTGAAGCGCGTCTTGTGCACGTGCTTGAGGCTCATCGCGGCTTTGTCGTCGAGGCCGTGGACAATCAGTTCGAGCGACGACAGCCCGCAGATGATTGCTAGCGTCGGAGAAATCTGCTTGATTGTCGGCGCCTTGTACATCACAAACGGGATCTCGTCCTGTCCGAACCGCAAGGGTACTGGTGGCGGTGGCAGGACCAAGCCTGTCGTGAGCTGCGTACCAACACCACTAATTGTAGTCCCTCCTTCTATAGTACTAGTAACAATAGAAGTACCCTCCAACTCTCGCCTCGTGCACAAGCACAGCTCGACGTTTACAGTGATGTTCTGCAGGCCAAACTTGCTCTGCGGCGTGTAAAAGTAGATAATGTCCTCGGAATGGTAGAACTCGCCTGGGACTGTCGCGCTCTCGAGCTCGCGCGTGTCGCGGATCCACTTGAGCCGCACGGTCGGCGTGAGATCCCAGCGCGACATGCACGCGTTGATATTCGTGCCCTGGAGTGCTGTGTACGTATTCCCGCTCACGGGTCCGCCTTTCGGAGCGATTGCGTCGATACTGAACAGTAGGATGTGCGACTGCGGCGTCGCCTCCGTGAAATCACGACCGTCAAACGACAGGCGGTAGTAAAGATTGTACGTCGCCAGGTTTGGTGGAATCACACACGCGATCTGAGTCGGAGACACAAATCGTCCTTCCAGGTCCCGGATGAAAAACTCGCTCGTTCGCCGCTCAAGACGTACGACTCCGTTCATGTCGTCCAGTGCTTGGTGCTCTTCTGAGCCCGTGAAGACATGCTTTGAACAGCCAAACACGCGGACGATGATCTTGCCGCCTTCGCATTCGATGAACCTACTACCGTGAATCAAGATCTCACCGCCTGCTGACCGTGGGAGCACTTTCGGCGTCGTCTCGACCACTCTCGGCAGATCGTAGACTTGGTACCAGGAGGAAAAGCCCTTAAGAGCGGTCGACGTGTTGCGAATCTCCTCACAGGACGAGTAGAAAGAGTCTCCCGACGAGATTTGCACGCGCAGCTTCTGAGGTGTCTGCAGCGGCTGCAGTTTGCAGACCACGATGTTGGCGTTGAGCATTAGTGGGGACAAGTGCAGCAAGAGATCGATCTCACTGTTCGTAGTAGGATGAAGCGCGCCAGTTGTGACGGTACCCGCAGCATTAGTTCCAATTCTTCCTTTTCGGAAATGCTCTTCAAACACAAAGGTCTTCCGAGCCATGACGCCATCCTGAAGTGTATCCAGTGACGCCACCGCGCGCGCGATCTCAATCGGTTTGGGCAGCGACGTGTCACTGATCTCCAGCGTCAGCAGGATCCGATTCTGCTTGGAAAAGACTTGGATCTCGTACTGCTCTTCCCAGCTCAGCACCGACGCGCTCGAGAGCACAGTGAGCACGCTCACCTCACGACAGGTCGCAAACTCAGTCTGCCTTCCGCACTCGATGCGCAGCGTGAGCGTAAAATTCGAGACCGACGCGAGTGGCAGACTGCTGCCTTCTTCCTCGCCTCGCTTCTGCGATGATGACGATGTGCCTACTCCACCAGACATGAACGACGGGATTCCCAACGACTGCAGCAGAAGCTTGAGGTTCTTGATCGCAGCGACACGTAGGACCAGCAAATGGATCTTCTCCACCGTTGCGTTTACGTTGAAATACCGCGCGGCGTCCGAGAGCCGCACGAGGATCTTGCGGTTCTCGACAAAGTTCTCGCCCTCCACACGAAGCAGCATGTCCCTGCGGACCAGTCCGCAGGGAGGATCCAGGGATGTGATGCGCCACGTGCGCGGATCGTAGCACTGGATGCAGATTGAGTTGGAGAAAATGATCCCAGCGAACGTCACCATGAGCACGGTCGGACCGCTGAACGGAAGCTCGGGCATCGCACATTCCAGCTTCACTTCGTGCACGAGCAGCGGGGCTTCCATAAACATCGCAAGGTCGACGGAGCCAGGGAGAATCAGGCGCGCCTCCGAGGAGCACGAGAGATTGCGACTCGAGTCAGCGCACGAGAACCAGATCGCGGCCGTGACAGTTCGACTCTTTGCTTGTGCCTCAGGAGCAGAAGAGGCTGCTAAGTCCTGTTCTCCTGCAGCTGTTAGCACTTCATCATCAATGGGTGACTCTGGCACTAACGACCCGAGTTCTTCGAGTGAGGCTATGAGTCGGTCGATGGGACTGACTTGCGCTCCGCCAGACTGGAACGACACACTAGCAACCGTCCAGACTCCAGTATGTTGGCCTGCAACTCCACTCAAGAAGAGCTTCACGCCAGTGTCATCACAAATTGCAACTTGGATGTCGCACTGTTGACGTGTGTCGCCGGGCTCGAGGTCTTGTAGTTCAATGCACAGGGTGTAATTCTTTTGGCTGGAATCGTCGATGTTCTCAGGGTCTAAGAGGAAAGAGCGTAGCTGCTGGCTGTCTTCCTCCAACTGCAGCCCTGCTTCTTGAACAGAGCCGTCCTCAGAGTCCACCAAAACCACCTTCACTCGCTCGAATGTAGAGCAGAAGACCACAATCCTGAGCGCTGGCTTCGGCGCGTGTTGGATCATCAGAACATGAGAATTGCTGGAGATTCCTCCGCCATCACTACTATTAGGGCTTTCATTTGCTTCAGCTGGCGACTTTAGTGATCTCTTTCTCGTCGGCGTCTTCTTCTTCTTCTGCCGGTATGCGATCTCCTCGCGAATGATTGCAGAGTACGAGGCGTACCCTGAATTCGGTGGTGGACTCGCCTTGAGCAGCATCTTGGACCCCCAGTCAGTCATCTCGAATACGCAGTAGCCGTTGTCGTCGGGCACACTCGTGCCCATTTCAATTTGGCTGTCCATGCGAGACACCGACACAATCACTTTCTTCACCAGACGCGCCGTCTCCTGAGAAGGAGGGATCATGTGCACCTGGATCACGTGGAATTCGCGCTCCTGCCACGCAGTTGACACGACGAGCGACTTTAACAGAGATCCACGATGACTCATCTGCGAAAGCAACGGATGCGTCGGCTTTCGAGTTATTTGTTGCTGTTCTGCGTTGGTAGTGGCGTTTGGCTCACCGCTGGTCTCCTCTGAGTCCTCTGATACATCCTCCCACACAAGCGCTTTGCTGGCTTTCACTGTCACAAGGTTGAACATGCGCCCGTTGTACCACGCTTCATTCGTCACGCACTGCGGAAGCAGATAGTTGAAGACCGTTGAGGGCGAGCAGTTGAGCATGAACGGGTCGCCGCCAATATTCGAGCAGAAGCGGTACTTGTCGTCCTCCTTGATCGAGACCGGGTTGTGGATCTGGATCTCGCCTAAGCAGATGAACTGCTGCGCATTGAGCGACAGAAACACTTTGACAGCCCCCGGGCAGGAGAAATTGGGGATCGGGACCGTCAGCTCGTTTAGACGAACCACTTTTCCTGCAATGTACGGCGACGTCGCCTGGCTTTGCGGTGCGATGTTTGGCTTGTTGTTGTTATTGTTGCTTGGTACCTTGTCATCGCCGTCTATGGACGGTCGACTCGGCGGTGTTGGTCGCGCGTGCACGTTCGTTGGCAGCACGTTTCCTGTCCCAGAGCTTGAGAGCAAGTTGTTGGAGCTCGCCGAGATGCTGCTGTTGCGGAAGTGCGTGCTCCGCTTTCGCATCGTGGACTGGGTCTTGAATTTGGGTAGATCCAGCATGAGCAGCCCCCGCGCGACGCCTGTCTCGTGAAGTACCGCGCTTGAGCCGCGCCGTTTCCAGAAAATGGGTTGCGGGAGCCCTTCGAAGCGGAAACAAATGCGCTCCGGCGCGTCGCTCAACCGGAAATTCTTGGGCAGCTGCACGGTGATCACGCGGGTCTCGAGTGGCTGGCGATCGAGCGTCCGGGTTGGCAGGTGTCTTGGGAACCACGTGATCTCACTCGGATCTGCCTCCACGTAGTAGTGGAACGTCACGCTGTGTGCAATGAACTGCTCGCCAGCGTTGAGCGTGAAGTCCACGAGCACGTTCACATTCGAAACCGCGTCCACCGTGTTGCCCTTGGTGGCGTTTTTGATGATCGGCCCCGTGATCTTCAGTGGGCGAACGCAGTTGCCACTTGAGCCGGCTTGGCGCTGAAACAGACGCACGCTCTGCTCGGCGAGTTGTTGGAACGTGTGCATGCGCGCTCTGCCTGTCAGTGCGTCCTTGTGTTTGAGTGTACTGGCAGTACCTGATGCGCCATTGCCATTGCCAGTACCGCTACCACTCACCGAGTCGACTGTGATCACCTTGTCGAGGATCTCCACTGGCGGCGTCCTGCAGATAATCAGCGGTGAGCAGCTGAGTGAGCCGTCTGGGAATGTGCGGCTGTAGGTTCCTGGGATCATCACAAACTCGCGTTCGTTCACGCTTGAGCGGAAGCGCACAAAGATCTGGCCCGTGTCCAGGATATTCGTGCCTTCGATGACCAGGATCGTGCCGCCTGACGTCGGTCCACAGCTTGGCACGATCTCCGCGATCGTCGGCGACTCGTACGAGTAATATCTCTCTCTGTCCTTCATGCCGAAGAACGTGCACGTCGACGTCGACGCGTTCTTGGTTTCCTGGGAGAGCGGCAAGATGATGTCCAATGTGGCAGCGCACGCTGAGCGAAGCAGCGGCGCTCGACACGTGATCTTCCTATTTGCATGATCGATTTCGCCGATCATGTGGATAGGATCCAGTCCGGGCTGCGATGAGCCTTTCTGATTCGCTGACGCGGCTACACTGTTGGCGTCTGATGATCGCTGTGGTGCAAACTGCACTTGGCACTTGGACTCTTTCGTTAGCATCTTGGCGAACTTCTTTGCCATGTACAGGATCACAGTCGACCCTCCTGCCGCTGGTCCCGTCGGGGTCGCGAGGAAGAACGGCGCTGAGAAGCAGCGGAACGGCAGGAGCGCTGTGCACGCTGTGCCTCCGTAGTTGCCGTACTTGGCGTTCATGTAGTTGGATTTCGAAAACTGCTGTCCGTTCAGACTCACCTCGATCTCGTAAAACCCAGGCTGGAGCGACTGAACGTAGCACTCCAGTGTGCCAAGACCCGATGCTGTTGTTGTGGTAGACGAGGACGCTGCTGTTGATAGTAAAGTACCAACTCCACTGGGCGACGCTGACTCGGAGAAGCTCCCGTCGACCACTTTTGTAGTGACGCACGATTTGTCCTCGGGATTCTGCAGCTGGAACCTCACCAGTGCCTTGCAGCCATAGTTTCGGAGGTGGTCGCCAGCAATGAGAATCTGGTTCACGCTTTCCAGTGGGGACCACGCAGGCGTGATTCGACGGATCAGCGGCTCGATGTAGTAGATGTACCGGAGCGTGTTCTTCGTGTGTACTGACGTGTAGTTGATCCCATTGAGCGAGATGTTGAAGTACGCAACACATGCCTGGCTCACGGCTGGAGTGACGAATACCACTGCCGCCCCAACGATCCTGCCCTTGACGAGAAGCGTCACCGGTTTCACAGGCTCGGACTTCTCTTCTTCAAGCAGCTGCATTGTACTCGATTGTCGATCTAAGTTGGTGTCTTGAGCAGCGGCGTGAAGGGCCTCGCCGTCGTTGTATATCGTGATGCTCACTGTGATTTCCCCCGTGTCGACGATCTTCCCACACCACGCCAGCACTTCTGTGCCACCCGTGACTGGGCCAGCGCTCGGTTCAATGTTGATCACGCCCTTCGGGGGATCGTAGAACAGAAACTTGACTGTCGAGTCGAAAAACTGCGTCGGCGTGCCACGCATCAGTGCCACCTTCATGGACACGAGCTCATTCGAGGGCCACGCTGGCGCCACAGTTGCGATCGTGAGCGCCTCTGGGTCGAAAGCCGCGTTCACGTCCTCGTGATGCCCCATCTTGTCGCTCTGGAAGCGCACGACGCACTCCATTAGCACTCGATTCTCAGGGAGTCCGCTCGTGTCCTTCACCATCAAAGTCACGGGAGTCCCTCCGGAGACTGGACCACAGAGGATGCCTTTGCTCGCAAAGCGAGTGCTCAGGTGGTACTCGAAGAAGCACATTGAGTCCGTGTACTGCTGCAGATTGTACGACACGTGCAGACTCACGCGACCCGGTTTTTTGGAAAGAGGTGAGATGCACTGAATCGTCTGGTTGTCCAGCACTTTTGCCTTCACGATGACTTCTGAGACGTCTTCCCCAAAGCCGCTCTTGAACGGAGAGCAGAATCGCACGTAGATCTTTGCTTCCGCGATAAACCCACGTCCCTTGATGCGGACCACGGTGCCTCCTGTGACTGGACCAAACGCGTAGATCTTGTCGCGACTGTCTGGAATTGTGAACAGCGGGAGCTCAAACGCCTGGAACGTGGCTCGGGTCATCACTGGACGCTCCTGTTTCTCTTCGATTGTGTTACTATCATCACCTTCGTCACCAGTTAATACTGCCACCTCTAGCGTCTCGCTCGCTTCAATGTACGCGAATTCATAGTACTGCTCGTTGAACGACACTGCGACATCGTGCACGCCCTTCGTGAGCTCGGGTGAAAAGCACTCGACAAAGCGACCGTCCCGGATGCGACCAGGAGTGATCTGCCCCGCTCCAAAGCGGAAGTCCACGGTTGGCGTCTCAATAGGCTCCATGAACTCAAACGAAATGAGTGATCCGCTGCATATGTACCCAACGGTAGGGCTCATACTCAGTAGACGCGGCGACCTGTACGACCGAAACGTGAACGGCAACACTTTTTGCTGACCATCGACAATGCTGATCTGCATACTCAGTGCCTGACTCAGAAGCATGCAGCCCTCGTTTCTGTTTGGTTGTGGGCTACCAGTTGCATCAGCAGCAGTGCGACCCGAGAGGAGCTGGTCAAGCGCGGGACATTGCCAAATCAGCGTCTGGTGCTTCTGATTCACACGTCCCTGCACCGTCGCCACAAGATCATTCTTCGTGCCGTGCTCCAGGTACAAGCTGATTTTCACGACGTTGCTCTCTCTCAGATTCACGCCGCGCGCCATCACCTCGGTTGCCTTGTCGTGCGGTCCGAACAGAGGTGTCATCGATGTCAAGTGCGAGATGTTGTACACTTTGTAGAGTTGCAGCAGTTCGCCAATGTTGTGGAAGTACGCTCTGTCGAACGAAATGTCAACGTGCGCACTTTCCAAAGCATCCAGGCTGTCGATGAATAGCGCAATCGCTGGCAACTCAAACTCGATACGGTTCGCTGTCCACTTGTGCACGTCCACGGGACCAAACACCGTCTCATACTGTGTGTACTTGTGTTTGAAGCGGACTCGGATCTGTACCGAGTCGCTCGAGATCTGCGGCGTCACATGCAGCGCCATGTCAATTGGGATCTCGAATGCGCCGGTCGCTGGCTCTACGCGTTTTACAACGTACGAAGAGAAGTAGTACAACAACACAGTTGTCCTGGAGAAGTCGTACCCGTTTAACGCCACATCCACGACCGCATGCTTGTCCGTGTATTCGCTTGCAAACAGCGGCGATGGGGCTGTGATGATTCCATTCCTCGCCTTTCCAGGCATATTCTTGAACACGTGTTTCCCATGATGCCCTGTAAAGCTGAAGCGAACCTTGATCCGACCGGTTTCGATCAGATTCACGCCGTAGATCCGGATCATACTCGACGTCGAGATGCACGCGCACAACGGACTGATCGCGTTCAACGACGGCGAGCTGTAGAACACAAACTCGATCTGCTTCTTCGTCTCCGGGTTGTAGAACTCGCACTTGGTGTACTGCTCCGAGTTAAGCGAAACGAAGATCGTTGCGGGTCCGACGTTGAACGGTGGCGCGCAGCAGCGGATCTCGCCATTTTCCACGAAACCAGCCACTTTCCTACTCATCTGCGGCGACTGGAACACGATCGTCACCTGCGCGCCGTGGTCGACGACGTAGTCACCCAGGATCCGCAAGTAGCTGCCGCCGTGGATGTCTGCCGACATGGGGAAGATTGCGTGCAGCTTTGGCGGGTGGTAGAACAGGAAGTAGAGGTACGACATGTCCTTGACGAGGCAGCGTGCTCGCTGGTCGGCTTTCCTAGGAGACATCAGACTTGCTACTCCTGCTGCTGATGTTGATACTGAATCCTCAGGCGCTGCTGCTCGTGGGGACTTCACCCCACCGACAAGCATCGGGTCGTCCATCGGGACAAACTCGACGCCGCCGTTGTACGACACCTGGACTTTCGTGAGATGCGGGAGCTCGCGCATCGCCTTTGTCCACGGTGGCGTCGTGCAGAAGATCAGGAACGCCGGGTTGTCCTCAGGGAGTAGTTGCTCTTGTTGTAGTTCTGCAGAAGATCGGCCGGTCTCAGACGATGCGACACTACCTCCGATGCTCCTCATCTCACCACGATGACACGAATCACCAGCACTGGGGGCTTTCCCATTTAAAGAGACCACACCAGGTACGGTCTCGTGCATCCCTGTTGAGAGCGAAAGGAAGCGCACGAGGATGGGCAAGCGAGGCGGCACTTTGAACTTCATCCGCAGACACACGGACGTGCCGCCAGTGATCGGACCGTGGTGCATCGTGATCGAGCGAATCACAGGCGGGAAGTAGTAACCAAAGTCGAGTGCACCGAAGAACGCGTCATTTCCAAGTGCGACAAACACTCGGAAGCGCTTGATGCGCAGCACGACGTCCCCGTCACGGTCGCTTTTTATCTTCTTCTTCTCTGCTCCGATAGTGCTGCCGTCGCTGTTCTGTAACTTCATTTCTTCGAGAAAAGACGGCGCACGGCATCGAATGAGACCACGCTCGTCCTCCGCAGTCATGCTAGAACCTGAGCTCGTCTCCGCGTTCACGACCTTCACAAGTTTCTCGGACGGCGTGCCGTCGTCGTTGATCGCTTGGAACCGCACACGGATCTTCTTTGGCGGCACCAATTTCAGAATCTGCTTGGGCGAGTCTGTTTCTTCCACTGTCAGACATGCGTGGCGGATCGTGATTAGTGCGTTTCCCTCGAGGCTCCCGAAGTCCGGGTGAATGCTCTCGAGCGCGCGGTCGCGGTGCAGGAGCGCGACCACCTGCGTTTTCCCGTACTGTCGACCGCCATTGAGCGACACGTGGAACGTTGTGAGCCCAAACGGCATGTTGGGCTGTACGCTGCAGCGAATTTCATTCTGGTTGCAGAACGTCGCGTTGAGCTGCGCCACGGGCATCAGCGACCCTTTATCATCGTCGCCGTCCTTCTCGCTGTGGATCTCTCGCTGCGAAAGCTGCACCACGAGGTCCCCCGAGTCCACAAAGCCCTCGCCGATGATGCGCACTTCTGTCATGCGGCCGCTCGTGACGCTGATGCAGCAGGGCTCGACCACCTCCAGCGCCATGTCGCGGTACACGTGGTAGCCGAGCGACTCGGGCAGCTTCTCCTTGCCGCGGAAAAACTCGCTGCGATTGAGCGTCACCTCCACAGTCGCTGGGCCAAAGCCCATCATGATCGCGTCGAACTCCACTTCGTAGACGCCGATGGATGAGATCTTCCACTTGGCCTCGCGTGTTTGCTCCGACACGGCGCCCGTACGCTCCGAGAGCTGGCGCACGCGCACAAATACGGGCAGACACGATATTTCCTGAACCGTGTTGCCACTGTTGCTGGTGCTATTCCCGCCGCGCGGGTACATGGAGCTCTGGCTGGATAGCTGCAGCAGGTTGAGTGTTGCGGTCATCGTCGTCGGTGGCACGAGCAGCACATACTGCGGCGTGAGCTTCTGGACGACGATCTGCTGGTGCACGACGAACAGCAGCGCGTTCGAGACCACCTCCGAGTCGAGAATCACCTCCACCTGCACGCGCAGCAGCAGCGGCGAGCAGAGCACAGTCACCGACGTCGCTGGGATCCTTGTGAGCTGACTGATGATGCGGATCGCGTCCTGCTGGAACGACGGCGCCACGCACTCGAGCTGCGACTCCATGATGAACTTGCCAGGGACATCCACTTTCACAGCAGCCGCAGCAGCAGAGCCACCAGGAGCAGACACAGCAGTGCTAACACCGTCAGGCGCAAATAGTCGGAAGCGCACAATGAGCGAGTGCGGTGCCGGACGGAAGCCTTTACCGTGGATCAGCAGCCGCGCGCCGCCCGTGACGACGCCGTTCGACGGCTCTAGCAGCCGGATACGCAGACCTGTGTTCATCTCTCTCTGTCTGTATAGGTGTGAATGGGTATGGTGAGTCTCTTTATGTGGACGTCTATGCTCTCATATGGCAGCAACGGCAGCAGCAGTGGTCACGTCGAGCTCGCGGCTTCTCATGCTGCTTGGCTCTTTCTTTCCTTTTCGTGTGTGTCTGAATTGGCGCGCCGTCTGATCCGTCTGATTCAACAGCTCCACAAGCTCTCTCTTGTAAGGTATGAAGCTTTTAAATAGCGAATAAGAGACAAGAATGCTCTTTAGGAAGCGTGGCCAACTTGGCTCGGGTTCCCGTTTGACCCGTACGAGGTCAAATCGTGGTTGCGTGGAGGCGTCGCAAGACACCTGGGAGGTTCGTCCCCTGCCGACGTAGCACCGCTGATTGGGTCGCTGGCCCTTCCTTCGAAGGTACGCGGGGCGACCCTCGCCTCGGATCGCGCTCGTCGTTGCCTTCCAGATATTCGACGCGGCGTTCATATCTCGGTTCCACAGTCTAGAGCAGGACTTACACCTGACCAGCCCGCGACGCGAGATATTGCCGCTCCTGTACGGTCGAGGGTTCTTGGAGACCCGGAACGTCGTACACTCGCTCTGTTCGCGCGCGCTGCACCTGCAGCTGGTGCGGAACTCGCCGACCAGGTACACGTCGTATCCCGCCTTCCGAAACATCGTCCTGAAGCCCTTGCCCTTGA
>JALBZB010000924.1:0-15551 GCA_038050625.1 Pythium sp. MPC-2022a | reverse complement strand
CAGAGCGGTACAACACGGCACGGCGCCTAGGCAGACGCTCCAGCTTGACCCCAGCAACCCTCCGCCGTATCATCCGAACAACCCAGATCGGTCAGTATAGCTCGTCACAGCTTGCCCACAACCTCGACCTTACCACCTCCGCTCCCTCCATGCGTAGCCTGCATGGCTGTGAGGACACACTGCACCACGTGAAGCGCAAGAGCACCCCCGTCCTCACGATGGCGCACAAGCTTGCCAGCCTCGAATGGGCTCGAGCGTCTGTAACCCTCGGGGCACAATGGGAGTCGGTGATCTTCTCCGACGAGAAGAAATTCAACCTTGATGGCCCTAACAGACTACAGTACTACTGGCACGACCTCCGACGGGAAGAACAAGTACTCTCGAGGCGCCAAGCCAGAGGCGGGTCGGTGGTGGTGTGAAGAGCGTTTTCCGCGAAAGGAAAGTCTCGCATGGCCGTCCTGCATGGCAAGCAGAACAGTGAAGCGTACGTGCGCACGCTTCAGGCGCATCTCATGCCATTCGTGCAGCATCAACACCCACATGGCTTCGCCTTCCAGCAAGACAACGCCTCCATCCACCGCTCACGCTACACCGCGGGCTGGTTTGCCGAACAGGGCGTTATCGTTATGCTCCGGTCAGCGCTGTCTCCGGACCTCAACTCGATCGAGAACGTGTGAGACATTCTTACCCACCGCGTCTACCAAGGAGGAAAGCAGTTGTCGACCAAGCAGGAGCTCCAGTCCGCCATTCTGCAAGCCTGGGACAAATCGAGTCTGGCTACATCGAACGACTTGTCCGTTCGATGAGCAACCGGTGCACCGCTGTTCTAGAGCTTAAGGGGAGTAAGATACCGTATTAGCAACCATTGATATTTTCTTAAACGCTTTCATTACCAATGTTACCGGGTCGGTCTTATAAATAATTCCATCCCAAAAAAGCGTTATTTTCTGTTGCTTCATGAGTTCTTGGTTTTAGACGCTAAGATTAACGCTGCAAACCAAACACGCAAAAACAAGCTCTGTGTCAAAATGTCATTCAATTTTATGAGGTTTTTCGATCACAACACGAAAAAGTATGGTGACCTTATATTTCCTGCTACCACTGTATGATCATCTGAGAGAGCCCTTTTTCTGTGCAATCAAAAGTGTACCCATTCGACCAAAGTACAGTCCTCGTAATAAATATAGCCCCACCATTGCTTACTCCCCCCCTTTCCCAAGTCTAGGAAATCTCATCGCTTTGCGGTGTTGCCTCTCGCGTGGACCACATCACGCCCATTTTTGGATGTCCATTTTCCCCTCCGACTCGCATTGTAAATTTTGCGCCGCAGCCAGCAGCAGCATGCAGAACATGGCCGCGGCCGACGACTGCAACTGGCAGCGCTGGTCCCGCGAGGAAGTCGCGCAGTGGCTCGAGAGCTTCGGTCTCGCCAAGTACCAGCAGGTACGCGTCGTTTTTTCCTTTCTCTCGTTGACTGTGTGTGTTGGAGCAAGAGGCAGGCGATTGCCCCGCTCACTGGAACATTCACTCAACATATCAATCAGTCGTCGCTGTACTAACGTCATTACGCACTTTTTCGCTCCCTTTCGCTCTCTATCCGCTCGTATTCGTTCGCGATGATACCATCGTCGTTGTGATATTCATTTTGTTCTTGAACACGCGCAGGTGTTCATTGAAAACGAGATCTCAGGAGGTAGGTGCGCGTGTTGTTTGGTTTTGCTCATTTCCCCTGTCAACTCTCTTTGTTGTGGTCGTGACGACATGAACTGAGGTAAGAGTGGGGCGACTGTATGTGCAAACGTGTGTGTGTGCGCGTTGTACTCTCGATGCGGACAGACATCCTGCCGGATCTAGACCACGACGTGCTGCGCGAAGAGTTCGGCATCACTGCGTTCGGGCACCGCGTGCGCATCCTGAAAGAGATCCAAGCACTCGTACACCCGCGAGCGGCGACTGAAGATGCGAGAGCTGCTGCAGCTCAAGCTACATCCTCCTCAATACAGCAGCAGCCGTCAGCAGACTCTGGACTCGCGACCCGCCTTGTCGACTCGCTAGTGCCGCCACCGCCTCAGCCGCCACCTGTTGTAAAGCCTGTGTACGATCAAAACTCGCTTCACCTCGTGGTTCTTCACGCAGCGCCACTCGTGATTAAAGACAGCAAAGGACGCATTTATCCGATGGAGAAGCTCGATCTTGAAGCGGAGCGACGCGCGATCACGAACTCGCTCCTCACGGATGTGCAGCACAAGGCGATCCACGTGCGGTTCGACATCGCGACAGCTGATATTTTGCGAAGTCTCATGACTGCGTGGACATGCAAGGTATGATTGTTATTGATGGCCCATTGGCGCGATTTTAGCAACGCTATTATGCCTTGTAACAATTGGATACTCTTGATGCGCACAGGTGCTGCATTTTTCAGGTCATGGTTTGGGTCAGAACCCTGCGCTATGCTTCGAAGATGGCGCAGGGTGCACTCACATGATCACGCCTGATTTGCTTCGTCAGCTTACGTTCTCGGGCGCGGCCCGCCCAGATGCTCGACGAATATCGAGCACTACCTGTCAAAGTACGAGCGGCAGTGCCGGCGCTATTAACCAGCACGTCGAACTGGTATTCGTCAATTCCTGCCACAGTGAGAAAGTCGCATCAGTCTTCCTCAATGCTGGCATCCCCCATGTCGTTGCGGTATGTAAAACAGTTTCTCGCTGCTTGCACTATTGTGTCATCGAGAGTGAGTGAGGACAGAACTGGTATGTGGCTTACTCAATTGCATCTGTGTGTCTAGGTCCACTCCGACTCCCTTGTTGTGGACGCGTCGGCGACCATGTTTGCCAAGCATTTCTATTTATCATTATTTTCAGGTCACAGTGTGAGCACAGCTTTCGAGATCGCCAAGTCTGCTGTGCGAGCACTGCCAACACAAAAGAGAGCCGCGTGCTGCTGCGCGTACGTACACACAAAGCAGCTGCGCCACGATATTCCGGCGTGGAATCGTTATTTTTGTTAACCACTCTTCGTGTGTTGTTTCGCTCAAATCCAGGCACATTCACGAGCCAAATTGTCCTTGGATGCTAGCAGGCTCTCGCCACTCGCATCACAACCCAAATCAGTGCTGCTGCAAAGGTCACGCGCTGACATTTCCGCACGACGAGTCGAGTAAATTCTTGCTGCTTGGCGGAGACGGACATCCAGATGCGCATGATGTGGTGCTCTTCGATGACATCCCGTACGGGGAGCTGCTGGACCATACCCCAAAGTACAAGTCGTCAATCCCGTCGATGCATGGGCAGGTACGACACCGTGTCTTCTTTTGATTTGACTTTGTTGCTAAAGGTTTCTGCTAATGGCACTTGATTAACACATGCATTTTTGTGACTTCAGTTTATCGGCCGCAACTCTGAAACGTACTTGATGGTCAAGTCACTCTCGGAGAACTCTGTCACTGCATGTCTCGGAGCTCCAGGGATCGGAAAGAGCTCGCTGGTGATCTCGGTCGCGCACTTTGTACACAGTCGACGAATGTTTCCTGACGGTGTGTTCTACGTGGACCTGGAAGGACAGAAGCTGTCAACGGTGCGGTATGCAATCGCACAAAGTATTGGCATGCCCGCGGCAGACACGGACGAAGAAGTCTTTGCTGAACTCGGGTGGGTCTATTTTTACATCTTCCATATCATGTACAATGGAATATGCTTGAAACTAAAATCCTGCTTGCTTCTACACCTGCTTGCTTTTACGTAGATCCAAGCGATGCCTGCTTGTTCTCGACAAAGTAGAGGAGCTACTCGACGAAGATGAGCACAAGTCGCAAGACTTACTTGGTCGACTCATCTCAACAGCACCCAACACTCGTTTGCTGCTAGCTTCGAGGCGTATTCCACACATCCCCAATGTCACAGCGTACTCACTTTCTATCTCGGAGCTGCCCCTTCGCACTGCGGTGGGTCTTTAGTGCGAAAATCTGCTGATGGAGAATGGATTTACTCATGTTTGTTTTGTTGTTGTCTATTCTATGACGCAGACGGAGTTGCTGTGTCTGGTTGCACCGAACTGCTCAAGTAAACTGGCAGAACGGCTGGCAAAAATTTGTGGGTGTCTCCCCCTAGCCATTCGTGTTGTAGGTCGAGCGCTTGCAAATGCGAGAACGACTGTCACTCCGGAGCAAATGATCGAATATTTGGAGGTACGTGGCGCGTGTTCTGACTTGCCTTGTATGTCGGATGCAAAGGCATTTAAATAATGGAGCGGGTCGTGCTTGCTTGAATTGCAGCGGGATGAAAGGAGATTCGAAAACATTCGGGAACTTAACCAAGTTGGTCACAAAGAGTGCGTCGACCGATGTATCCGGTCGTCGTTCTGCCATTTAGATGAACCTCTTCGTCTGGCTTTTATGGCGCTTGGGTTCTTCCGAGGAAGTTTCGAAGTCGAAGCCGCCGAGGCGGTGCTTTCGAGTCTATCGTCTGGAATCAAGGGAACCCCTCGGTCTCTCGCTCCATCCTCTGCCACTATCGGATCGTCGTCATATTTTCCTGGATACGCGTACGCGAACAGCCGCAGTAGATCTCAGGACGATGATGTTTCGTCGGTCCAAAGCCTGGGGTCCCAGTTATCCAACATGGACGAGTTTAGTTTCGAAAATGACGGCGCAATGACCAACGACAGCTACGATCTTCTGGATTTGGAAAGTACAGAGGAGATCAAAGCTCGGAGCATCAGAGGTGAGGGTCAATTTGCTCTCTTTCTTCTCATACCAAATGTTCTAACTCTTGTTAACTATGCACGCACTTTTTTTGCTGTTGTTTGCGCAGTACCTTCTGCAAAAGTTGCCCTTGCAAGCCTCCATCAATGGTCGCTGGTGGAGTTCGACTCTCGAGCCAGTCGATATCGCATGCACAACTTGGTTCAGCTCTTTGCTGAAGACGAAGCCATCCGAATGGGCGACGAAATCCTTGAAGAAGAATCGAAGCGGGCTGTCCCGACGTCATTTGTCTCCGTATCGTCGACAATTGAATCTCCATCCTCATTTCCACTGGGGAGAGAGCTGCAACTCACGTGGAAGCGGCGCTTTGTCCGCTATTACTGCATGGTTGTTGCCAAAGCATCTCACGCGTATCGATTCGACGGACGACTCGATTTGTTCGATAAGGAGCGTCCGAACATCGAGTCTGCAATGCGACTTGCGCACGAACTCACTGTTCAAAGCATTGAACAAGTACGGGAAGCGAAACGCCAGACTCGTGAAGAGCTTGCAGACGGCGATGAAGATGAACTGGACAATTGCGAGGATGTAGGCGCAATGCGAAGAGAGAAGATTCAGCGCGCTGTTAGCGGCAAAACAGTGAAAGACTCGTCGATCGTTGACGCACTCCTGTACAGCAACTTGGTGGTTCGCAGTCGCTTCATCTTCCGTGCTCGAGTGGACCCTCGAAGACGGATACAAGTTATGTCATCATGCCTGCAGCTGTCTCGCGAGACAAGGTCGCTGAATTGTACATGTGGAAACAGTGAGAACGATCCGAGTAGTTTGCTGTGGGATGTTGACGAAGCAAAGCATGATCGAGAGCTCTGGGTGCTGGACAAGCTACCGTCGTTTGAAGACCCGCAGCCCGCCGAACCGATTACGAATGGCTGCCTCTGTATTGGCATTCGTGAGCTCGTGGCGCTGGAAGCTCTGCTTCTGACTGACCTAGGGTACGCAAGTTGCGACGTCGCGGACTGGATTGCGGGTGAATACTACTATTTAGAGTCGTTGCGGCTGCAACGAGAAGTGCTGGGCTGGTCGGAACACCCGCAGCTTGCTGAAGTGCTGAACCAACTCGGGATCTGTTTGAGTAACCACAGAGGGTATCAAACGTACAACATTTGGCTGCTTCAGCATGCTGAAAAGCTCCTGAAGGGAAGCTTGATGATGCGTGCACGAGTGCTGGGTGAGAACCACCCAGAGTACGCAACGAGTTTGAACAATCTTGCCAATTTTTACAAGAATTGTGGCCCCAACACAAGAAAGAAGAAACCCTCAGACAATAGCAGCACCAGAAGCGTGGACGGCTCAGAGGACGGGCACGAAAGTCATGCAGACGGCTGGGCTCGCGGACGTTCGTTTGGAAGTGACCGAGGGTCCAGCGCAAGCAGCGACAGCGCAGCACATTCTGAAGGAAAGGGGGAGTTAGAAGACGAGCAGCCGGACATTGAAGGGATGTATCGCCGATCGCTCAATATCCGAGAGAAGACGTTGGGGAAAGATCATCCACAAGTTGCCCAGTCTCTGAACAATGTTGCGCTTTTCCTGTCGAATCAATTGGACGCGCGCAAGATCAAGTACGTGGCTGCAGCGGCGTATGCGGGGCTGTGTGTCTTCATGACTCTTACTAATCACTTTTGTTTCTCTCTTTATTATGGTAGCTCTCCTCACAATCAGGCTCGGAGAGATGAGATCATTAAGCTCTACGATCGAGCACTGTCTATTCGTCGTAGCACCCTCGGGAATGCCAGCTTCGAAACTGCCGCGACCTTGAACAATATCGGCAACTTCAAGCGCATCACGGTTCGTGAACATGCAGTGGTTGTGTTGATGATCCCAATATGCCTTAATGCTTCTTTCAGATTTGACCATATGGAAATGCTGTATGCGGAGTGTAGAAGGACTGGCGTGGTGCAGAAGAGCATATCAAAGAAGCACTGAAAATCACGGACCGGTACTTTAACGACATCAGTCCACGAGCAGCTCGAATCTTCATCAACTTGGCTCGAGTCTATCGTGATCAGGTTTGTCAAATGAGTGTGTTTGTCGTCCTCTGTCTTTTAATCCACATTACTAATCGCTCGTTTTCGACCATCGGTGGATGATGCGCAGGAGCAGTACGGAGCAGCCATTGCTGCGTATGAAAAGGCACAAGAGATTCGTCACAAGCTATTCCCCGGTTCCAGAGAAGTTGGTTACTGTACAGGTAAGGACACCTCTGAGTACTGCTATTGCCCGGCTCCCATCCCATTCATTCTCCATTCTAAACAACACGATTGCTTACTGCTGTAGAACAAATCGGAAAGTGTCTGCGGCTCCAGGGACAAGAAGAGGACGGCAAGCGATTAGAAGAACAAGGACGGCAGATGAAAAAAATAGGATTTGCTTCCGCCGAGGGTACGTTGAACGACATACACAGCTCTGGCGACGATCTTGCTGCGAAGAAGTTGGAGGCTCGAGTCAACGTGCTCGATGTTGTTGACCGTGAAGCGCTGGAGTCGCGCAGATTCAACTTTCCCGGGAAACTTTTGGGTGAGCGAGGCGTTCACATGAAGAAAATCGAAGCGATCGCAAACTGCCAGGTTCGATACGTCGGTCCGTGGCCCAACGATATGTCGAGAAAAGACGCCTACCTTCAACTCACTGGCCCCACGGAGCAGGTATGTGAAGCCTCAGCAGTTTTGAAGTTTTTACTCAATCAGGGCGATAAACAACCAACAGATTGACTGACAATTCTCTATGTTTGACCTTTTTTTGTATTGGCAGACGTTAGAGCGAGCGAGAGAACAATGTGTTGCACTGCTGCGCGAGCTCAAGATCACGTGGGAGCAATTTGTTGCGACAGATCCGTACCGAGGACCGAACGGGATCCGACCCCAGCCGCACCTGGATCGCGGACGTAACCAGAGTCGACCTTTGCATCGACGCCCACACTTGCACCGCTCTCCATCGGGGTCGAGTGCGCGCTCCGATGGAGGAGGAACCCCAACTCGCACCAATAGTGAGAACCCGAGCACTTCGTCCTCAAGACACGGCGGCCACCTCCATCGTCATCATCACCAGCGATCGCGGGGGTCTGGAGCCGGAGGAGGACACCCTCCATATCATGGACACACATGATAGTGCAAATGCCCAAGTTGTGTCTCTCTGGATTTCAATGTTCCAAGAGCTGTGTTGAAATGGGATCAATTGTTAAGCGAAGATTGCCGTGGTGGAGTCGGCCGACGACAGATGAGTGTTTGATTGTCAACGTCCACAGCTTCACTTCTTGTCGGACGCACTACCCGTGCAGTGGAATTTTAAGAAGAAAATTTTGTCAACCCTGAAACTTAGACGACAGCGACGAGCTCACGGACGAGAGCTGACGTTGCCCAGTATTTCGTCCACATAAACATCCACTAAACGTGAAAACACACGCATACACACACTCACTCTATCAATGCACCAGAATGGACAAATACACGCACCGGCAAACATGATGGGCTCATGAACTAAGGGAAATGCTCGCCCCCTTGTCGTACAACAACTTCAACAGCGGGAGATGCATCACATTCGCCCCCCAGAGTTACGCAAATGCAATCGCCATGTCCAGCAGCCCTTGGTCGTTACGCCACCACCACGCAACAGAAGTTCCACCAGAGAGAAACTTCAATCCCCATAATCCGTCAGCAATCCTGCAACTTTACGCGCACACCAAACCAACACAAAACATTCACTCTCTCTCATTCTTCACAAGCCTAACCCAAAAACTCAAAACGTCCCAAAAAGCGATCTCTCATACAGTAGCCAAGTGGATCCGCCCGCCGCCCTTCCCGCGCGCATTCCGCAATTTCCGCCAGCGTTCAACTTGCTTCGCTCCCCTGTCGCCCGCAACACAAACAAGACAAGCAGCAGCACCTGAGTTGAACCGAGTGGCTCTAAATGGGCAACGAGAACTCGACGGCGGCGCACGGCGCCAGGTGCGACGGCGCCCCGTTCGTCGCGTGGCGGCCGTCCAGTGGCGCAGGTGGTGCTGGCTCGGCGGCGCCGTCTCCGCGCGTGGGTGGCGACCGCCTCAGCGTCTCGAGCGACCGGAGCGCGCACGCACTCTCGCCTTCACCCGCGGCGGCAGCTGCAGAGCTGCACTCGGTGATCGCGACGGCGATCGGCAGCAACACCGCCGCTATCAGTTACCATTTCGCCGAGCCGTCGAGCTTCAAGTACGACAAAGTGGCGCGCGTCGTGACTGGGCAGGCGGTGTTCACAAAGCCCGCTAAGGCCGACTCGGTGATCGTGAACAAGAGCGAGCTCGTGGGCAACATCGCGATTGTCGAGCGCGGCGGTCGCGTACACTTTCCCGACATTGTACGCCGCGTGCTCGCAGCCGGTGCGGCCGGCATCGTGTTTATTGAGCGAGTCGACAACAAGACTGAGATGCAGTCGCTCTTTGACGGCTTCCACTCGTCTGGGCGTCAGTCCGTGCCGATTCCGATCGTGCTGCTCTCCAAGTTCCACGCAGACCAGCTCGTCGCAGATAAACCCTCACGACTCACGATCGAGATCCTCTCGGGAGAGCAAGCGATCAAGTACATGGTGCCAGACGACGTCTACTTCGCTGTCGCGACAGCAGCGCGCGCAGGAGAAGTCGAGCTGCTCAAGCATCTGCTGTACTCGGATACAAGCGGAACTGTGATGGAGGTAGGCCTGTAACACATGGTGCATCTGAGGCTGTAGCAATTCTGATTGCGGTACTGATAACTTTATGTCTGTGTGCGTGCGTATGCCAATGCAGAAAATCCCGAAAGCTGTGGCGCTTTGTGATGCTGCTGAACATGGACACGTGGATTGCCTTGAGCTATTGCATGGCTTTGGAGTCTCGCTCGATGCTCAAAAGGTGCGTTCATGCAGCTGCGGAGTGCAAGATCAAGGAGTTTTACTGTCAGCTGACGAAATCTCATTTAAACGTGTTTTTATGTAGCCAAATGGGACTTCGGCTTTGATGATGGCGTGCTCGGTGGGAAACGTCGAGGCGGCGCGCGCGTTGCTGATGTTTGGAGCAACCCTTGATCTGGAAGATGTAAGTGTTTAGCTTACCAGCGAGTAAAAAGGATTTTCTGTTGATGATGCAATACTGACATACTCATTCTGTCTGTCCCTGCTAGGTGCACGGAATGACAGCGCTGATGATTGCAGCGCGTGACGGGAAAGTCGCTTGTCTTAGACTTCTCATTCGAAAGGGAGCGAGAATCAATTTGTCGAGAAACAGAGTGAGTTCTCTATCATTTATTTACGCATTGTTTTGGAGGTGCAGCCACGAACATTGACCAGGAAAACTCATTTCATTGGCTTGATTGATCTAGAACCGAGGTACTACAGCTCTCCACATTGCCGCGCGAGGAGGAATGGATGAGTGTGTATCCATTTTGCTGGACGCTGGTGCAGCTCTCGACATTCAAAGCGTAAGAATTTATGAAACTTTGCTGAAATCATGTGCTAGGTTTGAATGCCTACTAATCTGTAAAATTGTATACTCGTGTTCCGTTGCTGTGTGACAGCCAAATTCGACGACCGCATTGATGGAAGCAGCTCGAGCTGGAAATGTCGGCTGCGTGAAGCTCCTTGTCAATGCAGGAGCAAACCTCACGTCAAAAGATGTACGTTTTTGTTGGGCGATTTTTTTGGATACTTCTTACAATAGCAGCAACTGAACTTTTGCTTCCAACCAGCGAGAAGGCAACACAGCGGAGAGCCTTGCGCGTGTGTCTGGGTTCACCGATATCGAAGATTTCTTGCGAGAGCAGGCAGAAAGTGTATGTGTGGTATCGATTGCGCTCTTGCTACAATTCTCTGACAAAGAAACTAATGGCCAACTTTTGTTGTTGTTTTAGGAATCTGTGAAAGACCATCGCAGGCAGATTGAAGAGACAGTCGGAAGACCCAACTCGACTCTTCAAGAACTTCTGAACGTGGCGAATGAGAACGACATCTCTGTGGATGTTCTGAAGCGTGAAATCACCCGAGACACGAAATCGAGTGCGTGGCTCGAGCAGCCTCGCATTATTTATGAAGTGTTCCGGCTGCTAACGCTTCCAGTTCCTTCCACGACGGACCCGAAATCCAACGACCCTTCGTACGGGAAGTACAAGATCCAACATTTCTGTTGCGAAATCTCGTTGTGGTACACGCGGAAGATTTTCCAGAAGAACTACCATCCCGGTGGCGTCGGATGGTCCATTTCGTCGCTGTCAGACGAGCTTGATCTTGAGCGCTCCTCGGGCTACTTCAAGGTGTTGTTCAACTTTGTCTGCACCTCGGATCAATTGGACGATGTGTTGTTGGTGCTTTTCTGCAAAGTGCTGAACCATTACATCCTGAATGAGCAAGTTGGCGGACTGCTGTGTCAATTCCTGGCGAATGAAGGCAAATTCGTCGTCCCATGGCTCGTGTGTCACATCGGGCTCGACTCGATTCGCGATACGCTGGTATGGTTGCTGTACTCAGATTTGACTGAGAGCGGTCAGAAGAACGTCCGTCAAAGCGGTATTTTCGAGTGCATGTTTGCTCGATTGTACTCATGGCAGCGCACGCTCAGCTGGGGAGTTGGCACGGCATATCAACGTGACTCGATCGAGAACATCTGCTCGTTGGTCAACTACATCATCTATCCGCCGTCGGTGTACGTGATGAGCAACGTCGCAACATTTGTGGAAAACACGGATCATTCGTTGCCGCTGATCACTGATCAGTACTTCCCGAACCAGCACAACGAGTTGCTGAAGTCTCTGCTGCTGTTCCTGCTGCATTCGCCCGACTTCTCGTTTGGAACGATGATCGATCTCGGATTTTCAGAAATTTATCGGCAGACGACTCAAGAATGCAAGTCGCTCATCATCCATGAAGGCGGCGCTCTCTCTATTGTGATGATGATCATGAGCACCCTGGGGTACCACAAGCGAAAGCGGGACCTCACCGGAATCGACTCTTTGCTGAAAGACATGCATGTCTCGTTGCTGACGGCGTTGATTCCTCGAGTGGAGAAATTCGTGAGACTTTGTCGAGCGATTGTGATGGCGGATGTTGCAGCTCTACGTGGTATGACGAATGCCCACGAAAAGAACAAGATCACAGTGGTGAAGGCAACAGGCTCGGCCCTTCTCTACATCATCACCTTCCTGAAGCGATGCGTGTTTCTTCAAAGCGGCAAAGTGGACGATTTGCTCGCCCAGTTTGGGCTAATGCCGAGCTTCCTTGCGTGCTATGGATCGCACCCAAACAACAGTTTGCTGCACCATGAGCTCACCGACGTGATTCGGTTTGTTCTGTTGGACCCAGATCAGAAGCGACTCCCCTCCTGTCCTCTCCTCAATGGGCTATTTATTGAGCGCGCCAGCATCCTCGACTTCGTGATCCGTTCGTACGAAACGCATGTCCAGTACAAAGGGCACATGACGACGATCGCGAACAGCATTTTCACGCTCACCAAGTACGTACCAGCCCAGCACACACACTCTTGCCCTTCAATTGTATTTTGACTAATCGTATCTCATTCGCTTTCATTTGTATATTAGCACCCCGAACTTCAAAAACAGCTCGATCAAGATCTCCTGCCAAGAAGTGGTGCGGCAGTACACAAACCAGCATGAGAAGTGGCGAAAGTTCGAGTCCACTCTGGCGGAGCAAAATCTACTTGAGATGCAACCGCTGGGCCAGCGTAACGCGCCGTTATGTGATGGCTGCTTGAAGCTCAAAGAGCACGCGGTCGAGTACGTCACGAGCACGTTCGCCAACACGGATGTGCGCTTCTCTGGCTATCTCGAAACGATCTTCTCGGGTGGAGCCAACCATTACTGCAAAGTCAACTACACGGACGATTTCATCACGGGTTTCCTGTACAAGAAGGACAAGATCCACGACCACATCCCAATCCCCGAGCCGACGCGTGTCAGCTCGTTTATCCACTTCCCGGTGCCAATGCCCTTCCACGCGCTCACGTTCACGATCACGTACGTTGGGCTGTGCCTCAAGTGCGACAAATTGTGGTATTGTGATACTCTGCAGAGCGCGAATTGGACAAACCGAATGAAGTGGGTGATCCCAACGTCTGCTCGGAAGTGGTACAGCTTTGGAATCACGGAAGGACCGGGAAGTGGCGCACATGGCATCCAGTTCTCGACCAAAGGCTACAAGAACTTCATTGTGCTGTGCGACACATGGGGGCGCCAAGAGCAGTGGATGCGTGCGATCGATGAAGCGATACTGGGACTCGCGTCCCATTCCGCGAGACGAATCGATCCTGCGAATGCAATGGCGATCGAAATTGATAACGAGGTCGACGCGAACGAGTTCGATCTGTCGTGCATGCAAGCAGCAGTGGCGGCGTCTGCCGCTGAAGGAGCAGACAATGCATTAGCTCAGCAGGCGGCAATCAAGAGTGAAGGACGCAGCCGAGTCACGAAGGAGGAAGACCAGAGTATCCGGCGAAGAAGTAACACGATTTCGTCCTCGCTGAGCGAAATCGAGCGTCTGCATCACGAATTTCGACACGACCAGCACTCATCGTCAGCAGATGGGAGCCAGGGCCGCAATCGGCCGACCACAAGCGAGCAAAGCCAAGCCACAGGAAAGCCCATCCCGTCAGGCACAGCGCGTGAATCAAAAGACACGAACTTCCAAGGCAAAGGAGACCCTCTGTCGAGAAGCCCCGCTCGCTCGAGTGCATCCCCTCCAAAGCACAACGGGGGCTCCTCAGCAGCAGCCCAGCGGAACCTGGATCTGAAGAAATTCCAGCCAGACACGCGCAAGTTCAGCGAGATTCTGCACAACCTCAAGATGGCGTCACCTCCGCGTGTGAACGTCGAGGGAGTTTTGCCCACGGGCCGACAGATCCCCCCAACACCGCCCGCGAGCTCTGCCGCGAAACTGCCGTCCATGCTCCCCACGAAAGCCTCGACGCCTCAAATGATCACTCGCACTCGAAACACCAGCAGTTCGACAGCAGCAGCCGCGGGGGCATCGCCGGACGAGAGCGAGCGGCAGAGGACAAAGAGCGGACTCATCGGACTCGCGTTCACGGGTGGTGGCGGGAACCCTGCCGCGCCGCCGCTGTCGATCGACCGGAATCCGCTGGAGCCGCTCGGGATGCGCCACGTGGTCTCGACGCCCAATCTAACGCACCTGGGGTAGAACGAAACGCACCAACATCTTCCACACGCAAGTCCCATCATCCATCAGTTTTCATTATGAACTCACTGTCAGCCAGCCCCAAACTCTTTTCGAATGCAGACAGCTATTGTAAATACACCAAGGGATTTAATCAAGATCGAGCAGGTGGCAGGTAGGCAGATGAAGCACAAAACAAAACAAATGCAAAGCAAAATGCAAACAACTTGTTATCTTTTTATCGCTTCTTGTCTTCCAAATAAAATTGTGATGGTGTCAAATCTAAAGTAGGTACAAAGCAGAGTGAGCTCGTCAACGTTACCAGACAGGAGAGGAATTCATTTCTCCAGTGACTTAGTCATCGCGTTTCTTCTTCTTCGACACCCGCTTCACCTTGACGACCTGCGTTGGCGCCACGTCGTGCGCGAACAGCTTCGACACTTCCAGTCCAGACGTGAATGCGTTGTTGAACATGACCCGCTGCTGGAACGACGAGATGAATGGCAGGAACATGGACACGAACATGATCGGCCCGAACACGATCCAGCCGACCGCGCGGTCGTACGCTCGCGCCAGCGCGCGCACCACGATATGGTGGTACTGTAGTCGCATGATGCACATCTGCATGAACCAGTAGACCGCCACGAGCATCAGCACAATGAACTCGAACAGGTTCACAATCGTCAAGATCGTCAGACTGAGCACGGCGATCAGCATGCAGAAGCACGCGAGCACAAACTTCATCTTGCGCAACTTGCGCTGCTTCATCGACATCTTCTTCGTCACGCGACTTGCAATGTAGCCGCAGCAGAACATCAGCAGGAAAAACGCCACGATCGCGCCAGAGAGAACGTACGTCTTCATGCTGTCGTCCTTCGTAATCACCAGACTGCGGCCTTCAAAGTACGCCTTGTACGCAAGCTGCAAGTACATGCCCACGGCAATAGCCAGGAAACGCGACTTGCGGATGATCGTCACGAAGCGAGCGCCACCCGTCGAGTGCTCCAGGTACTCCAGCTCGTTCGACCACCAACCAAACCAACTCTCCGCCGAGTCGTTGGTCGTTCGGAGCCAGTTCTGCCAGTCGTTGTAGTCCTCGATGATCTTGTCCCAGTCCAGGCCGCTCGGGTTGAAGAAGAACGGAGCCCACATCCATGTCGCCGCGATGATCCACAGCGAGAAAGACATGATGCCGTAGTTCTGGTTCGTCGGAAGCACACAGAGCTGGTAGTGGTTCGCGTAACAGCGCTTCTTCCACTCCAAGTCAGTCGGCTGGATGTTGTTGTAAAAGTCCGCCTCGGTCTTCCACGAGCAGTTACACCACGAGAAAGTTCCGTACCAAGCGAAGAGCAGCAGCAAAAAAAACAACTCCACGCCGCGGTAGAAGTGGCTGAAAGCGTAGAAGCGGAAGAGCTCAGCAAACTTCTCGTGTTTGATCGTGAAACCACGACCCGTAGCACGATACTTGGCACCACCGTGGACCAGCGTGCGATCGAAGTAGTTCATACGCGTACCCATTTGGAACGTGAAGAAGATTGGACCGAGCGTCAAACAGTTCCAAAGCAGGTAGGTGATACCATGTCGGAAACCTTGCTCCACACCAACCACAGCAATCACAGGAACCACCAGCAGGAAACCGAACTGGAACGCCCACGACGTGTTCAACGTG
>JALBZB010000923.1:0-15553 GCA_038050625.1 Pythium sp. MPC-2022a | reverse complement strand
ATTTGAACTGGATCGAGACGAGCGCGGGGGAGATGCACTGGCATTTCGCAAACCATTCGATGTAAGAATTAACTGCCAGCTTCAACGACGTGGTCAGCGCGATCCACAAGGCGTTGCAGGACGCCGAGGACTATGCTGCAGAGCTCACGGACGGACCCGTCCCCCGAGATCTCGGAGACCAAGCGCAGTATCAAGTTCTTCAGCGACCAGGCCGAGCGCGACGTCGTGGACGTTCGCAAAGTGAGTCCTTCTGCCATCATGTGGCTGGAGCCGCGCCATTATTGATGGCGCACTGCGCGTTGACTCGGTTGTGCCAATTTGTACAGAGAAGCGGGTACTATTACTAGCATAGCAACCTTTCTTTTAACGAATTCGCTCATTGTTCGTAGCGAGTCCCAAAAGACGAACGCGCTTCATGCTCAACAAGTCTGCACTTTTCTCCATACGGAACAGTAGAAACGAGTGCCTCTGCACATATGCATTCGCGCATAGAGAGGAAACAAGTTGTGGTGCACACAAGTCCATTCCTCTTGCCGTGTTGGGGACGGATGGTCGGCACGCAGTGTTGCGAAGTATGAGGGAGAGAGAGAGAAAGAGAGAAAGAGAGAAAGAGACTTCGCGACAGAAGCGAGATTCCCACATCCGATACCCTCCCTAACGTATATAGGGCCGATATATTTGCAGTTATTTTATCCGACTGCAGTTTCCAAATGTGGGAAGTATTTATATTTTGATTTGCAATCTTAAATCAGATACAGACAAAATATATATTCCTGTATCCGATTCCGGTTATGATCAATAGTAATAATACATGTATGAATTAGTAGCGCACTCTTGGCTCGCTATCCCTGCTTCAATTGTCACATACATTTCAAGTGGGGTTTTCACGAATCTCCGCCGAAATGCCTTCTATAGTGACAAAAGTGAATAGTATGGAGATTTGTATGCTCATTTGATAAAACCTCATTTTGGCGCACGACGACTTTATTAATGTCCAAACACACAATTAGGTTGAGTCAATACAAAGAAGTTGTTAGAAGTACCAAATGAAGAGGAATACAAACGAAAGGAGTGGAGAATACTACTTTCAGAATCCAGCTATAAATTTAAACAAAGTATACTCAAATTAAACATATTTTACAGTAATGGTGCTAAAATTAGGCGTTTTGTGAAAAAGTACTTGCTCAAGTTTGGCGATTACCTTCAAGCGAAATAGGAAGCGTCAAGACGAGTTTGCAAGGAAAGGGTCGAGACAAGCCAATGTCAGTACTGTAGTTGGAACAACACTTGCTGACTCTTTTTGTACGTGTTGGCAAGTGTCGACAAGAGTCTCCCCCCATTTCTCCCCTCCAAAAGCGAAAGAGAAAGAAACTGAGCTGTCGCTCGTGAGCATCGACAGGCGGAAAGCGCGAGCGAGAGCGAGAGCAGATACCAGATCCTTCCTCCGCGAGCGAGCGAGCGAGCGACACGTGAACGAACAAAGGAGACCAGCGGACGCCACGCTCCCTCCTCCCCTGCCTCCCCCTCGAGCGTCTGCTGCCGGTACGTACGTGTGCAATCCCCCATGCAACCTGTGCGTTTCATGTGTGAGAGCAAAGAGCGCGGTGCGGTGCGGTCGAAGAAGAAAAGACAGATAGATAGAGACATTCGTTTCACGTCGCCTTCCCCCCGTGTGCCTATGTATATATGACTGGGGGAATGAGAGGGGACTGGGTATAAGGATCAAAAGGATGCGCATGGACGCATTGTGCGCGTTCTCCCCCACACACGCCAAGTCCCCCTTCTTCGTAACGACTGCGAGTTTGGATGCGGAGAAGAAGAAAGAGCCCTCCCACTTTCATCTTCCTCCTTTCCCATTCTCTCTCTATATATATGCGTGTGTGCGTGTGTGTGTGTGCGTCTGAATATGAGTGAGCGCTCTATGCTTTATGGCGATCGATCGCGCTCTTTTGTATGATGTTTGTGTTAATATGTGCGGACATGGATCCTCTATGGGTGACCAAATTTTGAGTTTACTGACTGTCTCTTTTCGCTCTATGTGTTGTAAAGCAGTAAACGGATCTATTCGCTCGAGGCAGACAGACAGACAAGGACCCTCCTCGTTCCTTCCGGTCCGTAGTCGATCGATCCCAATCTATTGACCGCTGCAACCCGCCAAACCCCCAAAAAAGTTTGTAGAGCCTGTGAGTCTATGCTGCCATGAGCTCCCAGCTGCCTTTTCCGCAAAAGAGCTACGACGACGGCGGGCTCGCAGAGGACGACATCCAGGTCACGTCGCCCACATCGTACGCGCTGCGTGAGTCGATCCGTCGCTCGTCGTCCGCGAGTTTTGACTTTGGCACGTCGACGACGATCCGCACGCCCAGCAACAACACCGAGCGCCAGGGGAATCGCTTGTCCCGCGGAGGCAGCTTCTTCAATCGCGCTCCGCCCCCGGCACCGCCACAACACCCGCCAGCAGCCATGCAGCAGCAGATGGCTCCGAACAGCAGCGGCAGCACGAGCGGCGGCCTGAACGGCATGGCGCGGCCGTCGTCAAACCCGAGTCTCGCGGCCATGGGCCAGCCCGACTATCCGCAGCACGGTAACTCGCTCGGCCCCATGTCATTTGCCACGACGCCGATGGGTTCGTCGTCGCTCTCGGCGTCGTACAACCAGAACAGCAGCAGCAGCGCCAGCAACGTCAACAATGGCTTGTCCAGCGCGCCGGGCCATCGGCGATCCAGCTCGCGCCGCAGCATCTTTAGCCGCGAGACGTTCATGCTGAGTCGTGAGAAGGAGTCCCCTGCGACGATCCCCGAGGGCGTGCCGCTCGAAATCAAGTGCGAGGGTTTTCTCACGAAGCGCGGCCACGTGTTCACGACGTGGAAGACGCGCTACTTCGTGCTGCGTGGCAACGTGCTCGAGTACTTCGCGGGCGAAGACAAAGGCAAGCGGTACGGCAGCGTCACGGTTGCCAAGGTCGCGCCGTGGTCGGGCGAAGCGCATGGTTTCATGTTTTACACGACGAAGCAGATCCCGTACTACGTGTACGCGGCGTCCGAGGCTGAGCGCTCCAAGTGGCTGCGCGCGCTCAAGGAATTTGTCGTCGAGCCGGAAGAGGTGGGCTGTGAAGGCTACCTTACGCGCCGCGGTCACTTGGTACCAAGCCAGCGGATGGCATACTACGTGCTCAACGGCACGACGCTGCGCCACTATGCGGACCAGAGCGCGTATCGAGACAACCAGTCGGCGATAGCGGAGGTGGAAGTGCGGTCGATTGCTCCGTGGGACGGTGAAGCGAACGGTCTTATGTTTCAGACGTCGACGGGGACTGTGTTTTACGCGAGCACGGACACGCTTGGCGAGCAGCAGAAATGGATACAGACGGTGAAGAAATCGAACGCCACGGCGCCGGAACCAGTTTCCTGCGCGGGGTACCTCACGAAGCAGGGCCACAAGCGAAAAAGCTGGAAGAAACGGTACTTCATCCTACGCGGCAACCTCATCGCGTACTACCCAGACTACGACCTTGCAAACAGTGCAAAGGGGAGACCGCTCGCGGAAGTGACCGTGGAAGATGTGCAGAAGTGGGATGGCGAGCCGTTTGGTTTCATGTTCATGACGAGCGAGCAAGTGCCGTACTACGTGTACGCTGACAACGACCGCGAGCGCAACAAGTGGATGAACGCGCTGCGCAAGCTCACGACTGTCGCTGAGGAGCCAACGTCGCTCGAGAAGAAGCGATGCCCGAACTGTAACGCTGTGCTCACTGGCTCGCGTTTCTGCGGCGCCTGTGGACACAACCTACGAGGCACGACAATCGGCGGTGATCGCTCTGGTAATAATGGAAACCGCAGAAACCAGACCGGTCGTTCGTCTGTGGGAGATGATTCGCAAGACGACCCTGAAATGGACGACGACAACGCGTTCGATGAGCTGGAGGCGCTCTCGGAAGGTGCGCGAACGCTGCTTCTCGCGGTGATGCAGACTCCAGAGGGTGTGGACATTGGCGGCGACCGAGACAGCGCTTTCCCGTCGCGTGTTGCGAAGCCGAATATCGAGCATTTCTCCGTGCAGCCGAAGTTGGAGGTGCAGATTCCAGATAGTTCTGACGATATTGAAATTGAGGAGTTGCAGCCAACGGTGTCGCCGATTGCCACACCTGCTTCTCCGGCGGCGCGTCCAGAGCCTCAGACAATCGCTGTTTTTGAAATAGCAAATGAAGAAGAGGGCAAGGATGTGTTGGAATCGCCTCCTCCGTCGCCGAAGATGGTTCCATCTTCACCGACTCCCCCAGCGTCGCGAACAAAGAAGACTAGCAGCAGCAGAAAGCCTGAACCAGAGCCGCGTGCGACGCTGACCCCAAACTTTGCGATTGTCGAGGATGGGGAGACGAAGAACTCGAGTTTCACGTCGTTTGGCGGTGATTCCGATGAGGAATCGAAGGCCGAGCCGCAACCAGTGCCTGTTCCTGCGAGAAAGTCAAGCCGTGCGTCTGGCGTGCACATGGCTGGCATGGGACGTCGTAAGACGCTGGGCCAGCTCGCTGCCGAGTCGAGCAGCGACGAAGAAGGAGAGACGAAGCTGCCTACGAAGCCGCCAACCATGGCATACGCGAAGGGAGAGGAAGAAGACGAGTCCAAGCAAGAAGTGGAAGCGCGCGAACGCAAGAGTTCGGCGGATTCACTGGAGCTGGACACTCGAGGGATCGCGTTGATGGAAGAGGCGTTGGACCGCCCCGACCCTCGTCCGTCAATTCGAATGAGCGAGCGAAGTGCGAAGAAAGATTTGTATCACTACATGGAGCGCGAATTGGACTTCACACCGCAGTTTATTCCATCGGCGGATGCGCCAGTGCGATGCCGCTTCTACAGCTCAATGGCGTACGCTAGCGCGAAGAAGGTGATCATGTTCATTTCGGATTCTGGCCCGCTCGGACTCTGGCGACAAGACTTGACGGACCAGACCACGACGACGGATCATAAATGGGCGATGGTGCGCTACTTCAGCCGCGCGCAAGAAGAGGGGTACGGCATCATTGTTTGCAATCCGTTCTCGAACTCCGTTGTTGTGTACGAAGCAGGCGGTTTTGAGCGTACTGTTCCGATCCCGAACTCGTCGACGCCAAAGGAACACGTGCTGTTTGTGTGGGAGCAGTTCGTATCGAAGTGCAAGGGGCAGGTCTCGATCGTGGCGTTTGCGCGAGGCGGTGCGCTTGTGAAGTCGATCCTGGAAACGCACGAAACGAGCGCTCGTGAGAAGATTCACCGCGTTGCGTTCATTGAATCGAAGCACGAAATCGATCCGACTGAGAGTTTCGGCATTCGCGAGTTGTTGGGCAGCCGCTCGATCAATTGGGAGGCCTCTTTCGAGCCTCTTGGCGGACAGATCGTGGACTCGCAGGCTCGCGTGGGCTGTGTGTGTCTGTCGATCGGATACATGCCGGACAACCGACTCGAGTCGGATAATGATCCGAGAACGCTGGAGAAATCGGAAGATCCTGCATTTGCATTCGTCGGCGCGAACCCAGATCGACCGGGCATGACTGCCGTTGTTCGTCACGTGCGCGCTGAGCTCCGAAAGGTGCGCAAGAACGGGAAGACCATGAACGTGAACAACAAGCAGCGTCGCCACTCGAACATTGTGATCCTAGGCGAGACAGACGCGAACGAGTCGAGCGATCTTTCTACCGGCGACGGAGACGAGAAACCTACAACTCCGGCTGCAGGTGGCCTCACCACTGGAGTGGATGAGAAGGGCAAGCCGAACTACTATCTTCCAAAGCCGATCCCGAAGCCTGCTCGAAGCCCGTCGCCTGGAGGTAACAGCACCAGCAGCGCTGCGTCGAGTGCGTCTAGTCGTGAGTCGGACCGCAATCGCCAGGCGGTGACGGACAAAGACTTTGAGTTGATGAAGGTGGTCGGCCAGGGCGGCTTCGGTAAGGTGTTCTTGTGCCGCAAGACGACCGCTCCTCACAAGGACGAGTGCTACGCGATGAAAGTGCTGAAGAAGCAGCACGTGGTGTCGTCGGGACTGGTGAACACGACGATGGCGGAGCGCCGAATCCTGACCGAGATCTCGCACCCATTCATCGTGAAGCTGCACTACGCGTTCCAGAGCCAGAGCAAGCTGTACCTCGTGATGGACTATTTGAGCGGAGGCTCGCTGGCGTTCCACCTTCGCCGCCGCCGAAAATTCCCAGAGGACTGGGCTCGATTCTACGCGGCCGAGGTCGGCGCTGCGATTGCGCATTTGCACAGCGTGAACATTATCTACCGAGACGCAAAGCTCGAGAATGTGCTGATGGACCATGAGGGCCACGTGCGCATCACAGACTTTGGTCTGTCGAAGATCGGTGTCTCGGACCTGAAGGGCGCCACCACTTTCTGTGGTACGGCCGCGTACATTGCGCCGGAGCTGCTCAAGGGCAACACGTACGGCAAGGCGGCTGATTGGTGGTCGTTCGGCATTTTGCTGTACGAGATGATCGGCGGCAAGCCCCCATACTACCACCGCAACCGCGACATCATGTTCCAGACGATTCTGAAGCAGGAATGGGTGACGTTCTCGCCCAACTTCTCGGACGCTGCGATCTCACTCATCCGTGGGGTAAGTTTGCTTTATTTCCTGCCGCGATAGCGTTTATGGTATCATTACACTCGGACACTATCCTAACAGTGTTATTGTTTGTGTGTTTTATTTAAACAGCTGCTCACTCGAGACCCGATGCAGCGTCTCGGCAGCGGACGTGGTGGTGCAGACGAAGTGCTGAACCACCCGTTCTTCGACGAGATCAACTGGCGGGACCTTCTGGAGAAGAAGGTGGCGCCGCCCTTCAACCCGGGCGTCGGCAAGCTGGACACGCACTACGCGCCTCGCCACAACAACGAGATCACTGCGCGCGACCGCGAAGCGAGTATGCTGATGCCAACGAACGGCGGTGCGATGAACAACGAGTTCGATGGGTTCAGCTTCGTCGGCCGACCCTCGTCTCTGTCCATGTCTGGCGTGTAAGTGAATGAACAAACCAGTTTGAGAAGACAAATACCAATATGCCACGACCAAGGAGCTCTTCTTTGAGTGTGTGTGTGAATTTAACAGGATACCATTAGAAAGTAACGCGAGGAGCGAGCGAGAGAAGAAGACGAGAATGTGGAGTGAAAAAAAAGAATTGAATTGCGATTGTTTTTATATGCTCTGCGTTGCTCCCCATGTTGCGTCCCTGCTGTTGTTCTTGCTTCAGGCGCAAGACGTGGTGAAGCATGAGATGGAGCAGTTGTAGTAGATGTGAGACTTGAGAACCCCATTTTTGTCGCAGTCGCTCCACTCTTCAAACGGACCTGTACACACGTGAGAGTACACATCCGCTTCGTATCCTGGATCGCACTGCAAGCCTCTGCCGTTCTGCTGGATCGCGATATTCGAGTTCCCGCACGAAGTAGGTGCGCACGATCCCGAGCACGTGGCGGTGTAGGTGCTCTCTGCGTACTGACACTTACGCGTGAGGATCTGCCATTCGGCTTGCGTCACAAGTTCCAAGATCTGGTTCGGGGTGACCACATGGAAGCCCAGGTATACGTCGATTATCGAGTTGAAGAGCGCCGACGACGTTGCCGAGAGCTCAAGCGTATCCCCTGGTTGCAGGAGCACTTCCCTCGCTGTCGCATCAGCCCACGCGACCCCAGACCTCAGAATGCGAATTTTGGCGAAGTTATTATGCACCGAGCAGCAGCCGGAGCAACTGGTGTACGTAAACGGGTCTGGGTCGCCGTACAAAGCGCCGATTCGACCCGTCCCCGAGACGCACTCTGGAGCACCGATGAGCTTCGCGATGATCGGAACGTCGAATCCCGTGACTGGGACTTGTGTGACGTACACACTCGCTAGATTCTGAGCGAGCGTTTGAGGAATTGAAATTGGCAAGATCGGTCGAATCAGCGGAGTTGCGGTTTCGTACGCTGCGCCATTTGCGTTTTGAACGAAGTATCTTGCACCAGAGCGAGGAGCCCCATTGCTCTTTGCTGCTGCTGCTGTTGACCCATTGCTCATAGGAAATTCGTAGATGAGGTTCCCTTGAATCGTGGTTTGACGTGCACCGACAGTCATAATCGCAACAGAATGCGCAACGCGTCGCCCATAGTGATGAATCTGGTTGAACGAGATGTTGGTGTTGCGTGAGAAGAGCAAATGGGTCAACACGGGGTTCTCGAAAGAGTTGCGCTGGAACCCACGACGCGCAAGGATCGCGATGCCACTCGAACCGACGAACGAAATGTTGTTGTTCGCGAGTTGGACATGATCGCTTTCTCCAGATACCATGATCGCGTTGCCTCGGATCTTTTCGAACGTACAATGCTCCACGAGAATGTTTTCGATAGTCTCCATGAAAAGTGCGGCAATACGAGCCATCGGCCATTGTGAGCCTGGGATCCGTTCATCTATGGGCGTGTTCAAAACAGGAGAGGGTTGGTACTGGTTAGAAAGCGCACTTAAAAAAGGGGACATATCAAGGTATCACTTACAGACATTCGTGTGGTGCAACTGTGTTCCAGAGAAAGTCAGGTGGCGGAACCGCAGGTTGGACGTCATTGTCTTCGAATTGGTCTCCGATAGAGAAGTCGATGCGTGAGCTGCTTGGGTGAACGTGTTCTCTCGCGAGCCACTGACACGAACCAGTTGGCACAGCACGGGGATCTCCAGCACGCTGTTTACCAGTGTCGTGGTGGTTGCTGACGCGGAATCGAGCGGGATCAGGTAGAGGAACTTGGTTGTTGGATCAAAGTACCACTCGCCAGGAGAATCCAGCTCTTCGAACACGTTCTCGACCCGAAACGCCATTTTCGTTGAAAAATCCGGACCATTATCGAAAATGTCGTAGGAAAGCTCAGCTCCACCCGCGCTTAACGTGATCTCACTCTTTGCCGCGTCGAGAGATCCGATCGAGTAGAACAAGTTGGCTTCTTCCGAGCTGTTGGGGCGAATCTCGACCACGATGTCGTGAATATTCGTCCACTGATTGGCTTTTGCTGAGAACACTGGGGGCGTCGCCGGATCGAACGAGATCGTTTTCACTGTCTTGCTTTGGAAATTCTTCGCTGGGAAGTACGAGCAGTTGAATTCTCCGTGATCCAAGGAAGACGTTGCTGAACTATTTCCTTGCACCACGCGACAATTAGGGAAACCGGTGCGAGGGTATTGCACATCGTTCACATATAGCGTCGAAAACGAGAACTTTGTGTCTGGTGAGAGCGTCGCTGGAAGGAACGCTGTGAGGTCGGCGCGGAATATCTTGAGGCTCTGCTGCACGCCATCAATCATGGTGACTGGAAGCGTCTGGAAGAGCGTCCAGGATGTGATTGAACCGGCAGGGATGAGCTTGGACCCAGAAAGCGTCACTTTCTCGCAGCCGCGACAAGAAAGCGAGCAAACCTCGACGCAATCTTCCTCTTTCCGCAGATCTTTGCCAAACAAGTACGTGAACCGGTTGTAGAACTTCTCCGTGTAGATTTTGCGCTCTAGATGAAGCGTACATGCAGTCATGCAGCCGGTCACGCATGGTGCGAGTAGCGGATCAGCGTAGCAAGTGTGTCCCAAGCCGTTCTTGTCCACGCACACATCGCTGATGTCCATGTTTTTCACCACAGGAGGCGCGATCGCTTTCGTTAGCAGCGAGTTGCTCGTAACGTTGACCATCATCTGCAGAAACGGGTCAACTGGACCTTTCCACGCGGTTTTGTCGCCGACGCCATTCCACAAAAGCCTCGGTGGGGTGGCAAGATTGGCGCTGTACGGGAAACTCAGCACCGAGATCGCAGCAGCTTCCGTATTCGAGTCGCAATAGGCTTGGTAGGTCACAGGTGTCTTTGACGATAGACCTGAGTCTTCTGGTGCGAATTCAAGCGTATCGGCGAGAGCGTACCTCCCCGCTCGAAGGTACACGTTAATGGGGCTGTTCGCGTTATCTGGACGCAGCTTTTGTGTTTGCACCTCCTGCTTTGCACGCGCCAGTGTCTGGAATGGCTTGGAGAAGCTCCCATCGTTTGCGGCGTCGCTACCTGTCGGCGACACGTACAAGTTTACAGGGAGTGCAAAGACTGCTGGGATGATACCACAACTCGTGTAAATCAACGCAACATGAGCGCAGACTGAAAGGAGAATGACCACCGAGGAGCTTGATCGAGACGCCATTGCTCGGACACGATTTGATTGCATTTGCATGAATGGGTGTCAGTCGATCACCTACCTAATAGCCATCCAGACGGGACAAATTACTAGTATCGTAGAGCGTGAGTGTATTTGTTTGTTTGCTCCAAGGGACGAAAATCGTGAAACGGTGGATGGTAATGATAGCGTTACCTGGACCAACTAACCAACCGACTCTTCAAGCAGCCAGTCTGTTTCAGGTGATCGATGCTACTTTTCCTTCCTTCTCCGTTCAGTCATTCAAGACCCTCGTCTAGTCTCGACGACCCGTTAGTTGTCGTAGTCGTCTTCAGACTGCGTCTTGGCGAGCGCGAGGATCGTGAAGCGCACTTCGCCTTCGTCGCGAGCCATAAACTCTTGGATCACTTTGCACGCGTCCTGTACACACATTGGTCACAGAATGGTGCAATCAAGTAGTTAGTCCTGCAGTAGTCGCTCTCTGATTTTCATTGCAGGCACCCATTTGATCTACCTTGAGCAGGTTCTCTTGTGTGGTCGGGCCGTGGTTGATTGGGAACTTCTTACGACCATCGAGCTCGTACAGGTGGCCGTCAACGTGACTGTAACACATGATGGACAATGTCAGCTATTGCAAACTAAACATCGATAGTAGAGCAAACACATTTACCTGAAGCAAATGAAGTGTGTGTTGATCGGGTCGTCCACAGTCTCCAATTGCTGTGTTCATTGAAAAAGAAAAAAGACATTTCAGTTAGTCTACAATCGCGACAGCAGTCAATAGAGCGACTTGATATCTCGCATATGAAGCGTACCTCCGACTGTCCAGCATCCGCAGCGCTACTGTGCGTCTCTTCCAACTGCAGATAGCAAATGCGAATAATTTCACAATGTTTTAACCGCAAACATACTGAGAATGACAGTGATACAAAAGCACATTCGCATGATGCAAACGAACCTCGTTGTCGTGCTCCAAGTAGTCGGCGATCTCGTCAGGCGTCTTTGTCTCTGTTTTGTTGAACATTTTGCCCAAATAGCTCGTTGGATCTGCGGCAACACATACCACCAGAAAGTACAACATGAGTCACTTCAGTTGGCACTCCATTTGGCAGTCGCTCTTCGCGAGAAGTTGGAAAAACAAACACTGTACCGAGCGTGATATGCTGGCGCATGTTGCCGATCGCGTGCAGCAAGCCAATCGTGCCGCAGGCGTTGCCCACCGTCTGCTTCATGTAGTAGACCGAGTCGGACACGACCTGGCCGTCTTTCAGGATTTTCTCTTCCTGCTCCTTGGCGAACGCTTCCGTCTACCAAATCAATCCCCCATCATAACACACACACACGCGCAAACACAGACCGTCAGTGCATACACATCTTCAGTATGCACACACACATAGTTAACCGCAGAGCGAACGTACATGGGCCTTGATGGGGAAGAGCATAAGCACGCCGAGCACGGGCGTCGGCACCATGTCGAGTGCCCACTCCTCCGTGCTTAGCACGTCGCAGAAGCTGAACTCGCGCGTGGGGAAGCCCATCTGCTGCACATACGTGTTCATCACCGCGGGGTTCGACTCGAGCGGGAACCAGCGCTTGGCGCCGCTGTCGCTGCCGTCGTCACTCATGATCTCTCTCTCTTGCTCTCGCTCTCTTGATGCTGGTGCTTTGTTGGCTTTCCAATTGTGTGAGAAGGCTTCAACCCACATTCGCATGCGTGTTCTTCTTGCGACTCTCGTCTCCTATTTAGAGTGAACAACACCATTCGTTGGATAGTGCACACTAAGCTAGGCGCACCAGCAATTTTGCCGTATTACTGCCAATAAAAATGCAGCATAGTCCCTAGTTTAAGATGACAAACCGGAGTTTAGGCTGTCGCGAACCGTATCTCTTCCTGCCCAAGATCTTGCCTTTCAGCATCGACAGGCAAGCGAGCATGGTCGAGTTCCTGTTCGCGCTGTTCCTCAGTTGATGGCTGCTGGTACAGATTCTCTGCTGAGCTCTGAGCCTCACGCCCACCCTTCTCGCTCTCCATCTGGGATTGATTGCAGTTCGTTCCCGCCACCAACTTCTGGGTGGACTCTTGAAGAGAGCGACAAGTCTGAGCTCCTCTTGGAATCTACTTTGTATCTCAGCTTTCGCTTTGAAAGTCGGATGAACCGACGCGATGGCAGGATAAGCTCAAGAGTAAATCGATGGTAGATGCAAGCAAGATCAACCGAAAAAGTTTCATACAAACTGTTTATATTGCGGACGAGTTGTATCGATCAACTCGCTCTGTTTCCTATGGAGTACTGGTACTTGCAACACTCAGCATTCGAAGGTGGAAGTTGACAAGTTGATGGAATGGCAGGTAGCAAAGGGCCACCGACCGTGGTCAACATTTAGCATTGGCCCTTGGTTGGTGCTGGTGTGACTGGCTTGACAGTAGTGGTCGCTGGCACTGGCGCAGCTGGCTTGACGGTCGTTGGCGCTGGGGTCACTGGCTTGCCGCCGTTGTCGCCGCCACCACCAGCACGCTTGGCCACAGCGCAGGCGATGCGCGGTGTGTTCTTGCCGCACACGGCGTGCAAGATGATGTTCCACTGTGGTGTGTTCTCGCCCACCGTCGGGTAGTGCACATCGGTCCACTTGCCGTGCACCTTCTTGTTCGCGTCGAGCTTGAAGCCGCCGAACTTGCCGGACAGGTCACCCTTCTCGCACACGAGCGGGTTCGCCGTGTAGTTGGCGGGTGAGCACGCGTAGGACGCGATCTTGGGGAGGCACTGCGGCGTCTCGGCGAACTCGGAGTTGGGACCGCATGCGTAGAGCGGGTCGTAGTGGTTGCTCGTGGCTGTCTTAGAGCACATGGCAAACGCATCCGAGCTCTTGGACGAGCTCCACTTGACGTGGATGTGCCACTTGTACTCGGTGGGCTCGGTCGTGCAGTTGCCGTCCGATTTCTGGACCGCCGCAAAGTCGATACCGCTGAAGTCGAGGTCGGCCGAGATGTCGGCCTTGGTGCCGCTCTCGGACGCGTAGTCCACCTTGACCGAGCCCTTCACGCCTGCGGCGGAGACCGGATCGAACTCGTAGACAAACGTCTGCGCCGAGACAGCAGAGGCAGCAGCGACCGCCGCGAGGACCACGAGGGACTTGGCTGAGAACATCGTTGGCTTTGAGATTGGTAGGTTGTTGAGCTGGGTGGTTTGGTTGGCTTGGTAACTTGGCTGGGAGGAACCAAATTGGAGAATGAGAATGGGATGAAGAGGCACCAAATGGCCAGATCTTTCCTTTGGAGAAGCTGGAGGCACAAAGGAGGGAGAGAAGGGCTAGCGATGGATACTGTAAAATATCAAAAGGCTAAGTGCAACGTCGGTTGCACCTGATGATAAACAACAGCAGGAGGCACGCGCTTCTGGAAGGAAAGGGTGACGGTGCGACACGGGGAAATCAGGATAGACAGCTGCTGCTGACTGAGGCCTGTGGCTTGTGAGTTTGTGGCGGCGAAGAGGTATTATTTTGGTGGAAGCCAGATGCTGAATGAATCTGTTGAGTTGAATGCTTAGCTGGGTTCAAAGCGAACGAAGTTGGTGGACGATTTTTCGCCCTGATCGGTGTAAAAAATCATTGATGATTTGTTTACTCTTTCGAGTAAACAAATAGCAGCATATTTTTCAACTTTATAGAGGATGTTGATGATGTATAAATATATTCATAGCCACTAGATATGCTAAATATGGAGGTTTGTAGACGAATACATCAAATGGGTTGGATTTTTCCAGTTTTTACAAGGTTATATTTTGCACCCTTTGGAATTCTGTGGCTCAGAAGTGCAAGTTGAGTCAATCCCAAGTGCAAAAGAAGCCCATAGCTCAAGCATTATATCTTGCTATAGCAAGACAAATTTTTTAATGACCTTCGGAAAGCTCATACTCGCTCGACTTCCTGAAGTAAACTTTACTTTTATTGTCGTTTCCTCTTCTCTTAGCAAAAATGACGAAGTCATTCATCGTTTTGACTTCCACACGTCTCGTGGCTCGTTCACCAACGATTCCAGAAATGCAGCACCCACATCGAAGGTTTGGTCCACCTTCTGCTGTTGCCTCCGAACAACAGTACACTATTACAACAACATCCAGCCTTTACGTCTTTGGCCTAGTCGAGATTATTTACGAAATGATAATGCTCCGCGTCTCCAGTTGCAGGAAGATAACTCACACAAGTACGGTTGAGGGCTCAGCAATTGCACTTCAAGGGCTGTCTCTTCGCCTCCTCCTTCTATCCAGCACTTTTTGCAGGTGCCGTGATCAAATGGTTTTCTGCTCGTCTGTACACACATGCTGGGGGCCTGAACAACATGCGAGAGACCGACAAGAGATTGTTGCTCGGTTCTCTTTCGCTCGGCTGGATTCTCTTTGTCAAAAGCTGGCATCCTTGGGGTCCTGCTACATATGGTCGATCATTTCGAAATACTTACTCCCATCTGAACAGTCTAAATTAGGTGGACATGGCTCTATCTGTCCTCCTTCTGTCCAGATCGATGGCTGCACTTAATCATACTTATCATAAGAGCAGCTAGTGGTATGCTGCCAAAAGATCGACAAGGAGTTCCTCAACGGCCATAATCGTGGACGGCTTCTGTAAACCCTCATCCCAACAAACAAGGTCTGCGCTCTTGGGTTTGGCTCTCGCATCACAACTCAATCGCAAGTCTCGAGCTTGCTCTTGTTGTGAGATCTCTTGTCTGCAAGCTGGTGGTGTGTAGTGTACTCTGAGAGCCACAGAGGGCGATAAAAATGAATGATGCATGCGCGCTTTGCGGTTTTATTGTCTTCTGTGGTCACGCGTTCTCTCGATGAGTACCACGTATCTGGTCAGATCAACCTACGGCTGTGGCCAGAGAATGGTTGCACAGTAATGTTAGCTGCCAAGAGTCGACTAACCAACCGCACACAAAGATCGATGTCCCCAGCGAATTAATCGGATTACGTGAGTTCTTTTTTGTGGTGAAAGAGAATTAATTCTGAAGAGAAGAGCGCTCTTAGCGTCCAGTGCTGAACACACAACTGAAACTGGCGAGTGTAGTGATTACGAAGTATAGTACTCTTCAGTAGGCGTTTGGCGCTGGACACAAGGGCTGGCTATCTTTTCTGAACAGGAATCGCGACTTGGAGGCATGGCCAATCGCGACAACTTTGCTATCCACCACTCGTGACCAAACAACAACACCGTTTGCTACATTGACTTGTAGTTTACTCTTCGTGGATGGAAATGCGGAAGTGCCTGGTGCTGTACGGCTTGGCAGTCGTCGGGTACGGGGTACACGGAGGCTACTGACTTGTCGTTGTCATTGTTTGACTCGACTTACAACAGCCTGCAAGCACCTTCTTTTTGCGAATTCACGCCAAACATGAGCTGAAAAGGCCCTGAA
>JALBZB010000922.1:0-15563 GCA_038050625.1 Pythium sp. MPC-2022a | reverse complement strand
ATTGATCTCTTTATTGGCTACAATTCTGTCTTTACCTCGTCAGAAAAGACGAAAAGTTGATTCCGATTGGAGAAGAATCGACCTTGTTCACGGACCATTGTCGCGGACTGTATAGAACTTCTTCAATTTTGATCCAATCGAAATGAAACAAAAACGAGCGGATTCATCTCTTCAATTGGCACAAAATAGCATAATATCAGTCAATAATACGCGCCGGCTGTGGAGCTGCAGACCAAAAAGTGGTCAAAAAGGGGGGTGCCGTAATCTTGTGAGCGGCACTGTATAATGCTGGCTCTTGTTCTTTTTTATGTCTAGTTTGTGATCATTGACAGGACTGTCGTATTGACAGGCTCCTTCAACTGGTCTGTGGCCACCGCCACGAAAAACTGTGAGCTTATCTTTGCTGCGCGCGATAAACGTCTGGTGAAGTTTTTGGCCAAGGAGTTTGACGCGATGGTTCGTGCAGCGAATGTGTTCTAGGCATTTGAAAAGAGATATTAAAAGGTCTTATCGGAGCTTTGCCCGAAGTGACCACGCATGTGTATTTTTATTTGTTCAGAGTGTAACTTTGTATTACGGGAGCTACCGCAGCGTGAGCTTGAGCCTGCCGATATCTTGCGCGAGGGTCTGGATCGTCGCGTCCAGCCGCTGCTTCTCCGAACGCGCGCTCATGGTCCGGAGCCCCGCTTGTTCCAGCTTCACGGCCCTTGCTTCCATCTGTGGCGAGTGCAACAAAGCCACAGGACAAAATGTGAAAATGGGTTCAGAACAAACAAGAGCAAACTGGTTCGTCTCATGAAAAGAGTCATCACAATTTCGTTGACAAACACAAATGATATTCCGCACAAAGTACACGTTACCTGATTTTTCTCCAGCTGCAGGTTCATGAGCTTCTGCTCAAGATGGCGGCGCTGCACGGCGTCCAGCTGGAACGACTGCCGCTCCGTGGCGAAAGGCGCCAGCATCGTACGCGCAGAGTCCACAGACGGGAACGATGCCGATCGCGATGAAGTGGACGACGACAGGTATCCGCTTGCACTGGCATTGCTGCTGGGAACTTGCCTCGCTGTCGGACTAAATGATGGACCAGGAGCACCCATACCTCTTCGAGTCATAGCTGCTCAAATAATATAACACAGGCAAATCACGAGCGGACTAAGACTTCAACCAACCAAACACTGGTGTTGGAGGATCCCCCAATAGTCGATTTCTTCTTACCTTCTGCTTTAAACTGCTCGAGATTGAAGCACGGTTGTTGGGGTCTAGTCTCGTTGGTGCTTGCTGTAAACTCGCTGCCACTCGGTGCAAATGGGCTTTTGCTCGCTGAAGAAAATCCCATGGACGCGAGCGAAAGTGGCTGGCGCATGTTATTGCTCCCTTGTTGTGATTGCTGGCTCTCTGACCCACCGCCAAGTCGTTGCCCCACCATTATATCTGTGCACACATACACACACACCAGAATGGAGTTATCGCACGCTATGTGTTGTAGATGGAGAGAAGCTTGGTTACTACCTTTGAGCGTCGTGGTTCTTACGGTGTTTGAACCAGTATACGAGTATCCTCCTCCTGCGGGCTGCTGTTGATGAAAACTTGGTCCCTGCCGCTGCCCCGAAAAGTCCATCGTCGACACGCCAAACATGAGATTTGTTGTCGGTGAACTACGATCGCTGTATGATGACCCATCCGGAAGCGACTGGAAGTCCCCCGGCAGATTTGACTGAGATCCATGCAGGTGGTTACTTCTGGCCGGGTGGATTCGCGGTGCTGGCGGCGGCTGGTGCGCTAGAGAGAACACCGCTCCAGATCCAGATTCCGCAACTCGCAACTTCTGCAACTCATCTTCTAGCTCTTGGATGTGTTTCTGCATGCCGATGATCTGTTGCGAGTCTGACAGGCTAGACGAACCGGAACCTCTCTTTGTATTTAGCATAGACAATTTCCAATTAGCAACCACAGAGTCAGTGCCAGCAATTCTGCAGATGAAATATATTGCAACAATCACGACGTACCTCGAAGTCTTTCACTTTCTGCTGTAGCTCTTCGTTGTCCTTTTGCAGCTGGTCAATCTCACGCAGCAGGAAATCCTTCTCGGTGATCGCGATCGTCTCTTTTGAGATCGAGTTGAGCTGCTTCTGTGCTTTCCCGAGATCGTACACAACCTGCAAGTAATCTCGCTGCACGCGCTCTTTCTCGTCCACTGCTTTCTTTGCTTGCTCCTGAAAAGACTCATTTGTGTCCTGCAAAGAGAGGCATCGTGCCTGCAGTGAAATGAGCTCAGCGGTCTTTTGCGCGAGTGCTTGCAGGTTTTCTTCCTCTCGCTTCTCTTTCTCTATGAGAAGTGACTGCAGATACTGCACTTGGGTCTCAAGATGAATGCTTTTCTCTCGCCATTTCTTCTCTTCATTGTAAGCCTGTCGGATCTGCAAGACATCGAGTGTGTAAGATCAAATGTTAGTAGACGAGGGCTTCGCGTACAAAGCATGGCAATCGAGACACACCTGCGCGTTTTTGTCTTCCACCTCGGCTTCAAGCTGCTGAATTTGTTGCCCCTCACGACGACTTGGCTCATTTGGCAAGCGATCGATTGGCGGAGGATGGCCGTGGAGTTCTTCGCCTTGTGTCAGCAATTGACTGAGGGATATTGGCTGGTGCTGCTGTGATTGCTTCAGCTGGAGGTCGAGCTCGTGGTAAATGGAGTATGGCTGTTGCTGCTGAGCTGGAAGAAAGAGGTCGTCCCCATAACTATTGTTGGCCGTGTGCTTGGCCTGCCTGAGCTCCATACCATCAGCCAATCCATCCGGAAAGAGGCTATCTCTGTCAACCATTCCCAATTGTCGCAGTTGTGGACTCACACGAGAAAGTCTGTCCATCCAATAAGGCTCGATAAGGCTCTGAGTCATCTGGACTGCTGGTTGGTGGTTGTGGAACGCAGCAGAGGATCCAAAGTACCTCACGCTTCGGTGTACTGCTCCTTCATTCTCAGAGCTGCCGTTTCTCGTCAGAGACTCGAAAATGGTTTGTTGGGTTTGCGATTCGGACGACGACCTGCTACTTGTATTCTCGGAATCTTCAGCGATGTTGACCATCTCAGATGTCGACGGCAGCTCCATAACCATCAGAGGAGGAGCTTGTGGCAAACCCCTTTCCTTTCCTCTCTCAATGCGCAGTGTGATCGTGGGGCTCTCCTCATTCACTTCACTCTCACTGACGAATGGCTTTGAAGACATCATTGGCGTAGATACTGCCGCAAACAAGTTTGGCGCGGGTGCTCTGCGGTTCTCACTCCCACGAAGAGACATGCCAGCAGTACAAGCAGGCGGCTTCAAAGCGTTTTGCGCGGACGACTGCGATGACGACAGCGCATATCTACTGAGACGAAGCACGTCAGCGTGGTTGCGATCAATCAGCTCGACCAGTTCGTCTCCGTCCGAGGCATCTACGCAGTAGCAGTGTTTGTATTTGTATATTTGTCAGTAGGTTCAACCTCATTGACAGCTCAAACGCAACACGTACGTGAATACAGCACCAAGCACTCACTGCTGGTGGTCTCACTGACCACATCTGCATCCATCCCACCCACGCCAGTAAGCTCTTCATCTCTGTCTACCTCCGCGCCGAGCGTCGTGTCGAAGCTGCGCCACGAGAGCACGTCGTCATCGCATCTCGCAAACGCGCTGTCTGGGTCCCACATGAATGAACAAAGCCAATCCCGCAGTCTGCGAGTTGAAGTTGCGGGTAGACGTCAGTAGTACTACTATCCACAAAATACTATCAGATTGCTAACGGTATTTGTTTCTAGTTTAGAAGTAGTTGAAAATACTCTTTTGTGTGTGTTATCTTTCTGAGGAGTTGATTTCTACCAACACCGAAGTGCGCTTTTTCGTACATGGACTTAATCTCATTGGCAGTGAGATTGTTGAGGCTTCAAAACACGATACCAGAGCAGAGAAATACTCGATGATGTTCAAAATTGTACAATGATAGTACTATTACGTAGTAATAATACTGACATCTCATCGTTTGAAGTCAATAGAATAGCAATACACTACTGAAATAAAAGTCACTAACATTAGTACTATTACCTTTTTTGCTCCAAACATTGTCCCAGGTGGAGAATGTAGAACGCTCCAGATACGTTTTCGGGTGCCGACTCAAAGAGCCGCGTCCTTTCGACGAAACGGAAAGCATGCCAACTAATGAGCGCTGCTGGTGCTGGGCGGCAGTCTCAAGAAAGCAAGCGCGAGAGCTCATTCGCGCTGCGGTACATACGGAATCCAGATCTGCACAGACAGTATGAGCGACGACGCACTCAACGCGAGTGAACTGCGATCACGCTACAACAGTGGCGGCTCGGTGCGCGACTGCGACCTGAGCGCAGCGCAGCTGCGGTCCCGATACGCCATCCCCGCCAACAGTACGCACTCCACGCGTGTATGAGGCTGTTATTCTAGCAGATGAGGGGATGTTCTAATCCTTTCTATGACTGTACTGTGTTGTGTACGTGTGGAATGTGTATGCAGAGTTCAAGGAAGAGAAGTCGGCAGTGAACCCGATGATGGTTATCATGATCCTGCTCGTGCTCGCGGGACTCGGCGGCGCCGCATACCTCTTCTCCTAGGCGCCGCGGAAAGTGTCAAGATATGGATTAGCAAGAAAGAGCGAGAGAGATGCCTATTATAAAGCTAAAGCGACGCGAGACGAAGAAGAACAGATCCAGAACAGACGCATGAAGCAGCCACATCGAACCCATTGCACACCGCTGAAGCAGGTCGACACCGGTGGTGAAGACCATGAGACCGACTCCTAAGAAGATATGCATACATTATACACATCCACACCCAGCTCACCACCAATCCGTCATTATATACACTCAACGTTCAGCCTAGTTGCCTCTCCGCTTGTTCATAAATTGGATTTTCATCCTAGACTATCAAATGTCTATAGTGTGGACCACACATTAATCCGGGAGGTATCCAACGGGAGCAAATCAGTCAAGATGCAAGCAAGCGTTGGTATTGACGAATCGCTGGTGAGATTGACGCAATCGATCCCAATGAGCTCCTCGGCATCCATGGGCTGGTCGTCCGCGGCGCAAGCGCAGCAGCAGGCGAAGTGGACGTGGCTCGCGGCGACGATGACGGTCGCGCTCGCCTCCATGGTGTTCGCGCTCTCGCAGCAGCAAAAGCGCCGCCGTTCACTGCTCTTTCCCAACGCTGCGCTTGATTCCGCCGGCAGCACGTCGTCATCGGGGCGGCTTCTTCTTCCTGAGCAGCGCCAGCTGCGACGACGACGACGAACGGTGTCGTCTGTGGCTGCTAATGGCGGCGACACGGACGCAGCGCCAGTGCGCCGCACGAGTAGCTCCGCTAGTACCGCTAGCAACAACAGCGCTGGCGATGCTGTGAATACGGGCAGTCCGCCTTCAGTCCCAGGACTGCGCTTGGGACACGGCATGACGGGGTTCCTGCTCATGCCGCTGGTGACCGAGTCGATCTGCTTTGCTGGTGGTATTGCGGTCATCTACCTGACGCAGCTAGGGCGTGTGTACGCTGCAGTGGGTCTGCTGGTCATGATCTTCCTCTTCCGACTGAAAAGCGCCGCGTTCACGACCGCGTTTGCGCCGCTGAGCGAAAACTCCAAGATCCATGTACGTCCGTAAATTTATGATGCATTGTTGTCCGGTTTTATGACTAATGGTCGTTTCTCACTGCCCTCTCTATGCCGGGTAGCTCCTCAAGGGCCTCGACCGCGAGACGCTACACGAGCTTCTGCAGGACGACCTCCCGCGCTGGGTCAAGTTCCCGGACGTGGAGAAGTGCGACTGGCTGAACCAGATGGTCGACACACTGTGGCCGTACGTGAAAGTGGCGATCGCGCGGTCCGTCAAAGAGGCGCTGACGCCCGTGCTCGAGGGCATCAAGCCCAAACTCATGATGACCGAGCTCGGGTTCAGCGGACTAGACCTCGGCACCGCCGCGCCGATGATCAACGGCATCAAGACCCAGAAGCACCTCGAGGAGCAAGTGGTGATCGACATTGACCTACTCTTCGCGACGCAGAACACGGACATTGTGTTCTCATACGGAAACCCCGGGTCGCCCGTGAGCATGAACATTGAGCTCTCGGATTTCCTGCTCCGTGGTACTCTACGGATCGAGATGAAGCCACTGTTCCCTCGCTGGCCGACGTTTGGCTCGATCTCCGTCAGCTTCACGGAGACTCCGACGGTGAACTTCAATCTCAAGACCCTGTACGTGAACTGGATGGGGCTGCCCGCGCTCTCGTCGCTGTTCCGTAACGCGATTTGCTCGGCGATCGAAAGCCGCATGGTCTGGCCGAACAAGATCCTGGTGCCGATGGTGCAGGACCTGAGCAAGGTTGAGATGGAGTCGCTCGGCGCCAACAGACCCCTGGGCATGCTCGTCGTGAGGAACCTGCAGCTGAGTGGCGTCGTCCCAGTAAATCCGATGTCCAGATGGACGGGCATGCACAGCTTCCAGGTCCAGCTGAGCGCCGGCAAGGAGAGTGAGGTGACCGAGACGATCCACAGCCAAACAGCGTACGATTTTGGAGACCAGTGCTACCACTTGCTGGTACTCGACCCGAAAACGCAAGACCTCAACCTGTCGCTCGACTACAAGGAGACACTACGCCACTTCAAGCTGATCGACTCGAAGTGGATTCACTTGGATCACTTGGAGCCGCAAGTGGAGTCGCGCGAGATCATTGCGTTTGGTCGTGATGGAGTGGGCCAAGCGGAGTTTGATCTAGTGTGGTACCCGTTCTCTGGTATGAGTCAGGCAGCGAGACGCCGAAGCTCGAGTGCTGCGGTGTCTCAATTGCCGGAGGAGATTGCGTGCATGGGTGCTGTGTTCATCAAGCTGTACAAGTGCGAGAAGCTCACGCCGATGGACTATAATGGCTCGAGCGATCCGTACGTGGTCTTCCGTGTCGGTGGCCGCTCGAAGCAGAGCTCGATCAAGACGACCAGCTTGAATCCTGTAAGTCCACGGTTGACATTTACCAACTGTAAGCTGAGTTGTGAAGATGATTAACCAATTGTTTTTTATACAGATTTGGGACCCACCGGAGCAGTTCGAGTTGCTTGTCGCGAACGACCGCCACGATATCCTCTCGGTGGTCGTCATGGACTCGGATTATCTCAAGACCGACGACCAAATCGGCTTCATCGAGATCCCGCTCGCTCAGGTGCAGCGCAACGAGCGGTTCACGAAGAGCTGGCTGCTTGACAACAACAGTGGCTCGATCACGCTCGAGTTGGAATGGAAGAGCTTCTAGGCTTTTTGTGCCTATTGCCAGTAGAAAGAAGAGAGACAACAAAAGTTTTGTGAAAATGGTTGGTTGTCAATAGACAATTTTGAGATTGAACGGCACTGCGAACTCTTGTGCGAGTTCGGTCAACATTAAAGCTTGTAGCATCTCCTTTCTACTCACTCTCACTGCGCAGAACAGTATCAATAAAACCAGGTATCCAGCCTAAGCCGGCGGCTCACCGACTACCAGTGACGGCATCGCGGCCAGCTCCAGCCTCCTGGGCGGCACTCGCGGCAGCGAGGCCAGTCACGACCACCTGGACGACATTCGCGGCAACGCGGCCAGCGCCAGCCACCAGGGCGACACTCTGTGCATCGCGGCCATTCCCGATCACCGCGACGGCACTCGTCCCTGTCGTTGTCGTTGAAGCGGTCCTCCTGGTTAGCAACGTCAGCCTCCTTTTGCAATTTCGTTTGGTCGTCCGTTTGCGATTTGATTTGGTTGTCCTTGTCTGTAAGACAACCCCAAACCAAAGCAAACACTCGTCAGAATGCAAATTTCATGTCGACCGATGGCAAAAAACATCGCTCAAGTGACGCAAGTACCTTCCGTCCCCACAGGGATACTCAAAGCTGGCATGACGACTCCGACCAAGAACTCTTGACCTTCTTGCTGCTGCTCCACCGCTTGCGCTCCACTCATAGCAACGGCGCAGCACGCCGCAATGCACGCAACCAGTTGTCCAAGACGCATTTCGCTTCTTTTGTTTTTTCCAACTTGTCGATTCGAATGGAAATCAAAGTGCCAGGGTAGGGTGTGCGAGCGAGAGACTGATCTCTGAATGGGCTTCAAACTTGCCCAAGCTTTCGCAGATGCCTGACAAGTAAACTCCTAGGAAATCTCGGGAAAAGCGCGGCCGTAATTGCGGTGAAAGTGGCGAAGGAAGTCTCGTGGAAATGCACCTTGATGGCAATTGATCACCAAACCTCGAGCTTTGGGTACCGGTTGATGTAGAGATTGCGGGCGAGGTGACTTTCATACAGCAGCACGTTAGGTTTAATGAACGAATTCCTTCTTGGCTCTAACTTTGAGCCACCGCTATCTGTTACTTTGATCAACTGGATGGCCTTACTACAGCAGATCTGAAGCCAGGATCGCAATACACTTTACTCCCATTCTTCAGTGCACTTTGTTCTCTGGTGTGAAACGATCAGACAACCTGGGAGCAATGGAAACTGCAAAGCTCTCAACGCAGTGGTTGCTGCATGTGTAAAAAAGCCTCCGTTATCCGTTGGATTCACGACGAGTGAACAGCTTTATTCAAAGCCATTTTCAAAACCATTTTGGGGTGCATCCTCATTTAACTCCACTTGTAGGTGCGCCACCACCGTGTCGAGGGCATCTTTGAAGAGCGCTCATCTTCCTGGCGCTCCTGGCCGCCAGACAAATAGCTGCACATCGAGCCGACCACAAGCGGAACCAAAAAGCATCATACAAGTGGGTTCAGCTGATGATGTAACTGTGGTAAGTGACCAAGTCCCTCTCCCTTCCATGAATGAACGGAGTACTGTCGGGTGTGAGTTTGTTCACTCATCATTCTTCATTCGATCACTCGCAGCCCAAACCACGCCCCACTTTCTCGTTCCCCACCTGAAGCACGAATAGACCAATCGGCCCGATGTACGTTGCTTTCTCCTCGGTTGCGTCGCCTCCGCTTGAACTGCTGCTCACCGCCTGTCGCAAGGGCGATGTCGCGGAGACAGCAACGCTACTACTGAAGAACCAGAGCCTGATAGACGAGGTCGGCGCCGATTACGAAACGCCCCTGATCACAGCTTGTAGGCTTGGGCACCACAATTTGACGAAGAAGCTCTTGGATTTTTGAGCGAGCGTGGAAGCTGCGAATCCGAATGGAGCGACCCCACTCTACATCGCTGCTGCGCACGGCCAGAATGGCGCAGTAGCTGTGCTGTTGGCGCATCATGTGAACGTCAACGCTGTACGCACGACTGGATCGATCCCTCTTATCATCGCTGCCCACCAAGGCCACAAGGACGTGACGATTACGTTGCTGGTACATCAAGCAAACGTGAACACTGCAGGGGAGAATGGGGAGACTCCACTTCATTTCACAGCCCAGAGGAGTCACGAAGACGTGGTGGCTGAGCTGTTGGCGCATCGAGCGAATGTGAATGCTGGAACTCGACTGGATTGACCCCACTCTATCTCGCTGCTTTGTTTGAACACACACCCGTCGTGAGACTGTTGCTGGAGCATCAAGTGAGTGTGGAAGCTGCGGGGCTGGATGGAACAACTCCGCTTCACGTCGCCGCTCAGAACGGGCACGCGGACGTGGCGGGCATTTTACTGGCGTATCACACGAACGTGGACACCGAGACAATGAACCAAGAGACCTCGCTTCGTGTTGCTACAACATACGGCCACGCTGCTGTTGCAACTGTTTTGGCGACCCGCAACGCGAACGTGGACGTCACAAATGAGACTGGGGCGACTCTGCTCTTGATTGCCATTGAGAATGGCTACATACGTCGTGGGTATCCTACTGGAGCATCATGCTGACGTGGCTGCTGCAGATACAACTGAATTGATTCCGCTTTATGTTGCTGCTCGACTTGGTCAAAAAGAGACTATGATTCTGCTGCTGAAGCATCGAGCGAGCACAGACGCTACGACAGCGACAGGGTCAACTCCGCTGCATTTTGCTGCTGCAAATAGTCACAATGACGTGGTAGCGGTATTATTGGCGTACAGCGCGGTCGCCAATGCTTCAGATTTGGAGAGGACAACTTCACCTCACGCTGCTGCTGCAAATGGCCATGAAGATGTGATGACGGTACTGATCGCGCACGGCGCGAACATAGAAGCTGAAGCTGCAAATGGATCAACGCCGCTTCATGCTGCTGCTCTAAATGGGCAAACGGAAGCGGTGGCTGAGTTGCTGGGACGCTAAGCAAATGTAAGTGCGTTCACGATAAATCGAGAGACTCCGTTGCATGCTGCTGCGGCAAATGGACAGTCTGGCGTAGCGGCGGTGTTGCTGAATTATCATGGAAACGTAAACGCTACTTCTGTGAACCACGAGATTCCACCCTTTGTTGCTGCGTCGCGAGGTCGACTAGATGTGGTCTTACAACTCGATGAATATATGGACGCGATTTCGAGCGCAACGATTTCGGAGACGCATTTCAGTGCTACATCAACGCACAGCGACAAACGCTTGACTGCGCTCACATCAAACACAGAAGTCAGTAGACTGCACCATGGAGGATGTAGCGCGCCAGATATCCTGACCATCCAAGGTAAAAGCGCACAAGCTGCAGACACACCATTTTCGCGAAGCGCAATTGTCGAGGCAGCTGATGCACGAGGAAGCACGCCGATAATTGCTGCTGCACGGTTGAGGCACTTTGATGTGGTGGAAGCCCTCGTCCGTATGAGAACATCTGTTCACGTTCGCACGGCGGATGGAGAAACAGTGTTGGTGAGTGCCGCACGATTGCGAAATCTGAGCGCTGTCACCATGCTCTTTGATCTTGAGTGTTTGGTGCCGAAGAGTAAGGACGATGGAGCTGAGTCGCTCTTGGCGGCAACGTTGCAAACATTGAGCAATCACACGCGGCAAACTCACGAGTTTCAGTCGATGTGGAAACGAGTTGTGGAACGACTAAAGAGTACGTTTGACGGATTGACCGATGCTCCAAGTCCTCCTCGGGAGAACACGTTCCAGTTCGTCATGATACTATTTCACCTCGTTCGGCTGAAGGTGGCGTGCTCGACTGAGAGTTTATTCGCTCGGCTGGTTTCGAGTCAAACTATCGCGAAGCAGTTCCGCGACTACCACGCCGAGCTTATGTTTTTGGAGATGTCTATCAACCAAGGGCCATCTCCGCATATGAGGGTAGACTGGGAGTCGTGGCGTGAAAGTGATGAGCTCGCTTTGCTGGAGAGTTTCGAAGAGAAGACCAAAACTACAGCGTCGTACGAATCAGGCTTCACAAGGGAAGAGGTCCGCTCAGAGGCTGCAATCCTCCTTCGACATACCTTGCGCACACAAGGCGACAAATGCAGTGCAGATCTGTTGAATTTGGTGCAGTTGGCGTTGAGCAACATTCTGGAAACTTCCAGGGCGCCACTATCAACAGCCCCAGAATGGTTTATTCCACCGCACGAGTTAGATTTCGGGTCGATCGGGAATGACGCCGATGCCGCCACTGCAGCTCACGTAAGTCAAGGGAAGTAGACAAGATCGGCTGTCGCGGTTGGTCAGTATCAAACGCAACGTGACAGGTTCGTGGAAATGGTTGAGAGATCCCTCCACTTGAGTCGCCCGAACGTGGTTAAGGTGTTTGGGGCGTCCCATCTTCGCTCTTCGCAGGTGATTGTGTTTGAAAGCGTAGTGAGCACAAATCTGTGCAAGTATGTATCGCATGAAGAGAACCGAAATGGACTCTGACAGAAACTGTTTGAGATATCCCTTGGTCTCAAGTATCTTATTGACCGTGGCTTCATTGTCGAAAGGCTTCAGTATGAGGACATTTGGGTTGGAGCAGACGGTTTGGCGAAGATCTGTGCATTCAATTGTCGTGCGTCAGTTGGAGACTCGTCAAGTGGAGTGCAACATGCACGGTGGCAAGCTCCGGAAATTCTTCATGACTCGGTGCCTTCTGCAGCATTCAACGTTTACGCCCTTGGGATGTGTGCGCTGGAGGCGTTGACAAGACGAGCTCCGCTGTGGGATGCAGAAGAACCCCCTATCCCGGGTAGGGTGATGAACGGAACGCGGCCGCAGGTTCCGGACGAGTTAACTTCCGCCCAAAATGGCTTGCTTATAAGATTATGGCTCGCCAATCCGTCAAAGAGGCCCACGATTACAGGTGTGGTTCAACAGCTGAAACACTTCACTTCCCAATTTGCGGCCTTGGCCGCAAGCGACTCTTCAGCTCCTTCAAGTTCGTCGTAGCTCACAAGGGTCACCTCTGGTGATCGCCCCCTTCCAGGCTCCAAGATCGCTGCAACATACGCCGGGAAGTCGCCTACGGGCGCGCATGGAGCTGGTCTCGTGAGCGTGGAACGGGGCACGACTGGCAGCTGCGATGGACCTAGTAGGCCGTGATGGCGTCGACACACGAGCCACATTTCTGAGGCTGGCCGACGACCTCGCTCATCGTCACGCGTCTCGACTCGTCGAACACACGCCTCACTTCACCGTGGATGCACACGGCAGAGTGAGCCTCGTAGCATAGCTCACGCCTGGATATTGTAGGTCGGCAACGTACCTAAATATACCTCACTTTCATCATCAACAGCTGAAACACTTCGCGAACGAGGAAACATCCAAAGCCAATTCTCGCGTGTTGAGCGACGCTGCAGGGTGTCGGACTGGAAGCCAGTCGCTCGACCTAGAGCAGTACATCTCTCCCGAACTGGAAACTATTATCACGACTTTCATGGCGAGGCTGAAGTGGAAATGCGATCAATACCGCAAGTCCTGATATGCATTTTTGCTCATCTTCGAACGGATAGGTGACATCTATCGGCCGCTCCAGTCTCAGCGCAGACTGCCGACTGATGTCGCCGTCGTAAACTTCTGCGAGGTGCTGACAAATCTTGAAAGCTTCTTGGGGCTTGCAATCGACGTGAAATCAGTGCTGCGGCGTGCAAAAGCCAGCAAGTGGCGCTGCAAAGCAACTTTTTCCACAAACGACTTGACGAGCTACTGGAACTGCTCACGCCGCCAAACATTGACTCGATCCACATGTGGAGACAGCAGAGCACTGTTCAAAGAGAGAGCTCCGAGACTGATGAAGAAGAGCGTGCTTCCACCGGCGATACCAATGCAGATCTAGAGCCAGCAACACAAGCAACGAAGCAAACCGCAGTAACAATAGCGCGATTCGCGACTCATCGACTGAATGAGAAATTCAAGGAGCTGGATTTCGACGCTATCGACGCCACGGCAGCAAGCGAGGACGCACCTTGTCCACCGTGGCTCATCCGACTGTACAACTTAAAGTACGTCAGAGGCAACCTGATTGGCGTCGGCGCTTTTGGTGAAGTGTACAGAGCGATGTGGCTCAGCACTCCTGTGGTGATCAAGTTCATGAGGTACGAAGCGGACGGAGATGCGTACAGCCGCGAGATGTTTTTCTACGAGTTGTGAGTCTGGTTCCCGCTGCGCCACCCGCACATCGTCAGGCTTTCGGTGCCTGTCATGTTGCCAAGCGCTTCTTTGTCTGTGAATTTGCTGGGAATGGGACGCTAGACGACTACGTAAAGCGTGATGACAACAACAACAACAGGAACTGGCAGATGCTGTACTAAGTGAGTCTCGGCTTGCAGTACCTCCACGACCAGAATATCCTGCACAACGATCTCAAGTGCGACAACGTGCTGATTGGCGCTGATGGCAACGCGAAGATCACAGACTTTGGTCTGAGTTGCATTCTCAACAGCGCGGAAGTGAATGTGGACGTGAAGAGTCAGGGAGAGCAGCAGTGGAAATCTCCCGAGTACCTCCGTGGCGATCGGCTGACTCTGACGTCAGATGTATATGAGTTTGGGATGACCATTCTCGAAGAGGTGTCTGGCCACTCGCCCTGGGATCGCGCGACGTGTGTCTATGTTCGCTTTCGCGTCCGGAAAGGTAGCTCCCCTAACCAGCGTCTTTGAGCACCTTGCAGTGAAATTTGGTCCAGATGATGTGCGCAACAGATCCATCCCACCGCGTGCAGATCTCGTTTGTTGTCGACAAACCCCACGAGTTTTGGCAGCAGCAGCAGGAGCAAGCGTCGGCAGACAAGGAAGAGCTTGGGGCAAAATCCAACTCGATCGATGCACCATAGCGTCTGCAAAAGTTGACTATCGGCTTCGTGACTAGCGGCGTTTGAACTGGAACAGCTAGAGCTAAATGAGTTGAGGCTGTACCAGTAGAATAGTGAAGACAAAGTGGATATTGACTAAGTTACCATAGATTTTGAGGTAGAAGAACGTGCACCTGAAGTCTCGAAGAAAAATGACCGTTCGTTCGATATAAACCAGTTTTCACCATTGACCACGTAGTGCAAATTGAAATGAGAGTAGCACGGCTATCACTTTCGAAGGTCTGGTTGTTGACTATCACAGTGACATTCCCAGTCAAAGCAACGCGTTCGCGCTTGATGTGTCAATCAGCAAGTGCTCGGAAACGAACTTCCTTCACAGCTCAGGCAGTCAACCAAATCACAGCAAGCACTACCGTGATCAGATCAATTAAGCCTCTATGGGCGACTAGATTGTCAAGGACAGTATTGTACAGTAGTATTGTTTCCACTTTTTGTTTTCTTTGAGTCGAAATGATGCCAGCACCATCTTGAAGACACTATCAATCGAACCACCCCATGCAATGACGCTGCTGGCACTCGGCTCGCTCCGCCTCAGGCACCTGCTCCTCGCACTCGCGTGCGTCACCAGCCACGCGCAAGAGCCGATCAAGGACGACGATGGCCTGGACTACGCGAATGTGTTCTTCCTGACGAAGATCTGGACGGCGCCATTCGCCCACTACTTGACCGGCAAGAGCTGGACAGCGGAACCAGATCCAGCGATGCTGGGGCCAATACCCGTGCAGCCGTACGTCGACAGCGACGGGTACGCGGTCACGAGTTTCCATGAGACCAATGATACCTTGGTGATCGAGCTCGGACTGAACAGCCCCACGACTCTGTACGGTGAAGACGTCAAAGTCCTCACAGTGGAGGTGATGCGAGGTATCCAGGACGGCATCCGCGTCAAGATCGCCGACAAGGGCGAGAAGCGCTGGCAAGTGCCCAAGGACCTGTACAACAAGGCAGCTCTCGGCGAGAAGGACTTCAGTAAGAAGGCGCTCTTCGGCAGGGACTCGAACCTGGACTTCACCTACACCAAGAACCCGTTCACGTTCAAGGTCACCCGCAAGTCCGACGGCTACGTGCTCTTCGACACGTCCAAGCTGCCGCTGGTGCTCAAAGACCAGTACTTGCAAGTGTCCACCGCGGTGAGCGACGACATTAGTCTCTACGGCTTTGGTGAGAGTACACACGGCAACATGCGTCTCAACCCCGGCGACCGTCGCACGCTCTGGGCTCGTGACCAGGGCTCGATGGACGTGGATGTCAACCTGTACGGCTCGCATCCGTACTTTCTCGGCCTCAACGGCAAGGGTAGGGCGCACGGCGTGCTCCTGCTCAACAGCAACGGCATGGACATGACGCTGGAGGACGGGCGCGTGGTGTACCAGGCGCTCGGTGGTA
>JALBZB010000921.1:0-15578 GCA_038050625.1 Pythium sp. MPC-2022a | reverse complement strand
GAGCAGCAGGCTGTTGACTGCCATGTCCACGGATACGGCGTAGACTTGCTCCATGGTGCACGGATTCGTAAATGCTGACAATACACACTAGATGCAGACTGTGGTCCGAAAGATTTGCTTTGGGCGAACTTTGTGGTCAATTGGCACACATCAGGTCATCAGCAATGAAGCCACGGGTGGTGAGTCTATTCTCATCTCTTTTGGACACCTGAAGACATCGCTTTGACACAAGCTCAATCAGCAACCATAGCGCGACGTCAACGCTGCCGACTGCCACGTCCCAGGGACTTTAGAAGCGACAATAACGCGCACATCTGATTGTGCGAAATACATTGTGCGTTGTCCGCTTTCTAGGTTCTCTTTCTAGGATTACCTGCGGGCGAAAGGTTGCAGTAGAATATTAACTGGGGCAGAAGCATTCAATCTCAAGCAGGCCTATTGAGAACGCACATATCACTTTCCAGAAACTTGACCCTACTTCCCCTTAGCGGTGCTATGTTGCCATCTGAGCAAACGCGACAACTAGCTAATTCAGCTTTCATTCAAGAAGAACCAAAGCTGGGTTTTTTCATACAGAGCGCATCGGCTGGGTTTGATTCGTGGGTACGAAATACGGATACAGAGCCAGTAGTCGCCTAATAACCCATCGTCTTCAGTCTTCATCAAATGCTGAGCAACACGAATTGACACCTACTGTACATGCTACCAGTGGCGAATAACATCGTGTCGGCAAACCACTATTTTCGACAATCAACTGTCAATAAATAGATCTATTATCCTTGAAATTCGGTTTTAGTAGAAAATTGTAGTACAGTCGCACCTCTCATTAACTAAACCCCGCAAAATTTAGCCCCTGTCTAAAATAGTCATCGATAAATCAATTATCTCTCTAATATGAATTGCTCACTGTTTTACAAACACTGGCGATTCAAAAAGCGGCGCGTGGCACGAACGAGAGGGAAGACAACGACACGGACGATGCCAAAGACCCCGACGCGCGTTCGTCTAACAAACGCGCAGAAGCAGGCACTGCACGTCCACCATCGAGCGCACCCGGAGGTGTCGCTCATGGATTTGCGCGAGTGGGCGCGCTCGGCGCTCGAGCTGCGAGTACCACCCGCGTTGTCGATCCTGCGCACACTCTTTACCAGCCCGAAGCCCGTGAGCTCTTCGAACCTTGCGTTCAAGACGCAACACAATATGACTTGCCCACCCCTGGAAGCTGCATTGGTTTACTGGATCAGCATCTGCGAGCGCATGCAATTGCCGCTCGTGAATCAGGCGACGATTCGCGCGAAAGCAACAAAAATCCGCGAGAGCATCATGAAGGACACCACATGATTGACAAGCACCGCGCTTGCGCAGCTCACGTTTTCGAATGGATGGCTGTAGAAGCTGCGGCGTCGCCACGGTCTCAAGTCGCGTCGTGTTCACGGCGAAGCAGCATCATCGAGTGCCGACGACGTCAAGAGAGGGCGAGAAGAGCTTTTGCGTGTGACGCGCAACTTTGAAAAGAGAGACACCTTCAACGTGGACGAGTCCGCTTTCTTTTACTGCATGGCTTCTTCAACATCCGTGTCCAAGAACAGCATGGCGGGGAGGAAGAACACCAAAAAGCGCATTACTGTTGCTATTACGACCAATGTCGACGGCTCCATCAAGGTGCCTCTGCTATTCGTGGGGGCTGCGCGCCAGCCTCGATGTTTCAAGGGCAAGACTGGTGAAGAGCTGGGCGTGCAGTACCGCTGCGCGCCGAAAGGCTGGATGAACACCCAGTTATTTCAAGGATGGCTGGGCAACTTCAACGAGACAATGAAAAACAAAGGATGCCACGTACTTCTGCTGCTCGACAATGCGTCTTGCCACCGAGGCCATGATAGTCTCTCCAATGTGAAAGTGCACATGCTACCACCTAACACAATCGCGCATCTCCAGCCACAAGATGCCGACATTATCCGGTCGTTCAAGTCTCGCGTCAACAACATCAAGAACCGCTACTACGTCGACCAACTGGACGTCCTTCTGGAGCAAGCGCTGTCTGCTGGAAAAGCGAACGTCGAGAGCAGCACAGACTTCTTCCAGGTCGATATTCTCGTTGCCATGCGCTGGGCTCAAGAAACGTGGGAATCAACCACAAGCATTACAGTCAACAACTGCTGGTGTCACACTGGCATCCTTGATGAAGGCTTCTATGAGCTCGTTGAGAGCATGGAGAAGATGCGGATGTCATCTCTTTCTATTCGGCTTTCAGCTTAGATGTTATACTCACTCATTTTACTTGCATTTCTTAATCATTTTAATTCTGATTATCTGTTTGTTTTGGTAATAAAAAGTCCATTTTTTCGTGCGCACTAATGGGAGGTGTGACTGTATATAAACTTTTTTGTTTTATAGACCATCTAAAAACCGGTAAAATACACATACGACGTCGACTTAATGAAGTTAAGGCGACTATTTTTGCAGTTTGCAGCACAACTTCAATCGGTTTCAAGAAGGTTATCGATTTAATAGAATTGTAGGGGTAGTTTCCTATTTGGGTCACGATATTTAAGAAAAACATGATATGCTCACTCCACCTCAATTGAAGACCCTACATCTTGGAATTTGTATGCTCAGAGACCGCACTTTTTTATTGACCTGGCAAATTCTGTTTTGAAAAAAAACGCTTTTTTTGTCAATGTAAAAGTGTCCTCGAGCCCCTAATAGTAGCCTCTCAGTACTTGATGTGAGTATGGTGTCCCGTACATAAAAGAGGGTTCAAGGACACTTAAAAAAACATAAAACAGCCCTTCATAAAAAAATAGAGGATATTTATTGTAGTATACGGTTTTAAATAAAACATATATTATATTCCAGAGTGCATTTTGCTAAAAAACGACAAAATGGCTGATTTTTGGAGCTGGAGCCGGTCGTCTGCGAACGTGTCTGAGAACCAGAAAGCGCGCCACTATGAGTACGCTCGAGCGACACAGCCTCGTGATTCCGGATGCGCTTGACACGCTGCGCAGCCGCTGTGGCGAGATGAAGGAGTGCCAAGCATTTTGTCGCCGCGTATACGAGCGGCTGCGAACCATCGCGGACGAGCTCTGGGGCATTCAGGACGAGCGCGTGCTTCACAGCAGCGTGGTACCGACGCAATACAGTGGGCTGATCAAGTATTTCTTATACGTGCTGGATACGCAACATGAAAAGGCGACACTCTCGAGGCTCACGTCGAGCCGTACGCTTACGCAGTAACTTCGCGAGCTTCACGATGGTATTGACTTGGTAGTCAAGCTGTTGAGCCTGGAGCATAACGAACCTGCATCAACGTGGAAGGAAGACTGGGAGCAGGATCTGATGACGCAGTGGGGGCTTCTGCAGCACGCTGTGAAGAACACGGAGCTCATCAGGTCGGAGCTGGTCGGTCGCGAGCTCATTGAAGCGCTGACGGAGATCAAGTTTGAGACTGAGTATCATGCCGACAGCTACACGCCAGAGCACATTGAACTCCTGACCCAGACGTTTATGGCCGTCGCGCGAACGTCCAAGGAGGGGGCGGTAGCGTACAAGACCCCAACGTGGTTCATTCCGAGGTATGAATTGATGATCTCAAGAGAGAACTCTATGAAGGGCTCTACCGATCCTGTGCACCGTTGCACGTGGGGGAAAGTGACGCACTTGGTCGTCAAAAACTTTGGGGTTGAGAGCGTCGGCAAGAGACAGCTGTTTACGAAGGAGATCGAACGCTGGTCGTGCTTCGACCATCCCAACGTCATCAGGCTTTACGGCGCAAATCACGCATCCACACCTGGGCTCTTGGTAATGGAAGATGCATTGAGTGGGAACTTTGTCGAGTACTTCCGCGGTTCTGAGAACAAGCAGCGCTTCTGGCAACTCTTCTACCAAGCGGCGCTTGGACTGCAGTATCTGCTCCGAGAGCGTTGAGCCCATGGCAACTTGAAGTGCAGCAACTTGCTCGTCGGCAAGGATGGCGTTGCAAAGGTCAGTGATTTCTGTTTCAGCTCTCTGACGAACCGATGGAAGGCACTGGAACGCATTCAGGGCTTCGAGACCCCGACGGCAAAGTCCGATGTGTACTCACTGGGTATGTGCATCATCGAAGCCGCTACTGGTGAGCCACCTTGGTACGGAGAAGACGACAATTCGATCCTCAACAGTTTGCTGGACGGTAGTAGCCACCCTTGCCCCGACGGAGTATTTTCGGGCAAGCAGTGGGCGCTCATAAACGATCTCATCAAAATCAAGGCGAAAGAGAGACTGGATCTTGATGCAGCGATCGTAAGACTCAAGGAGCTCGTGGACGAAGAAGAGCGCGAGGTGCTATTATGGAAGAGAACGAGTGAAGTTCGGGTCTGTTCCAACTGCCAGTTCTCCGTGACAGGCGACCAAGACTTGTGTGATCCGTGTGGTTCTCCTCTTCCAGCAGATCCAGTGAGGCGTCTACGAGTCCTAGTGCGAAACACCAAAAATCTGAATGTCGAGTAGAAACTCAATCTGGTCGATGACCACATCTTCAAGCTGGGAATCGCATTGAGGAAGGAGGTGGCGACGAGGCAGCTGTGGGACGAACACGCGCCGAAAGTGAGTCTGTGCGATGAGTGCGGCGAAACCAGTTCCTTCGACAGCAATTTCTGCTGCGACTGTGGCGCTAGTCTCGGAAATCTGTGGAGTGACGAGCGTGGGTGGTACAAAGTTGAGATCAAGAAGTCCGTGGACGTGAAGAAAGCGCTAACTAGGCTAGAAGAGATAGCTGAAAGCAATGTCGACCAGTTAAACCAGAGTCGTGCTCTACCAGAACCCGAGCTAACGCCTTCCACTATCTTGCGCAATGAGATCGGCAGAGTGACGCAGCTACTCGAGCAGTACAACAGCCACGAAGCAGCGACTGCGAAACCACAGCAGCAAGTCGGTCTGTTGTGCAGCGAATGCGGTTGCGTGAATGATCGAGAGGATGTGTTTTGCGACGACTGTGGCAATGACATTGAGATCATCAAGCGCAACAAGCTGTAGGCAATTTGTGCATGCACTCTAGGCGAGAGAGAACATATTTGTTTGCATATCGAAGTGAGTACATTCATGATATACAGAACTACACCATTTCCCGGTCATTTTGGGAAAACCAGCAGGGGTGTGAGATTTAGAAATAGAAACGGCTCTCTTCTATTTTGCATTTTATCCAAAGCGAACAAAACCGCACGCAAACCGGACACGAACAGATCGTTTTGGCGCGCGCGGAAGTCTGCGGTGCGTAGGGATCGCCATGTGTTGGCATAGCGATTGACTGTAGGGCGTTTGGCAAACAGTCGGCTGCGGAGTGCTTGGCAAACGATGGACTCGAGCACCCCGCTCCAGTTCACTTTTTATTTTGCCTCCCTCCAGCCAAATACGCGTCCGCGCCTCCAAGCCCCATCGACTCCGGAAGAGAAGCGTCGTGTGCTTGGCGCGTTCACCAAACGTGATGATTGGCAAACGGTTGCCAAGCACAATGGGTTGGTGCGAGCAACCGCATAACGTGTGGTTTTGACAGGGCGAGTGGAGAGCTTGCCGCGTGGAGGTGCTCACCAAGCATCAACCAAGCGCACCTCAGCGATCGAGAAGGCGCTGATCGAGTACGTCGACGGCAATTGCGGGCACACTTTGGCTCAAATGAAGGAAATGATTTGGTTTGACTTTTGTGTGAACCTCTCGACTTTTACCATTAGCCGAAAGTTTCTCAACCACCTCTATATTGTCAAGCAGGCAAGTCATTATGTGTGCTTTTGTGTTTGCGTAAATGCAAGTGGATGTCTAAGCAATTGTGCCTATGTGAGTAGGTTCTAGTTGAACCACCGACCTGTAATAGTGATGTCAATAAAGCAAAGAAAAAGGAGTTTGCGGACTGGCTGGTGCAACACGAGGTGGAAGGCGACTACATTGTCTTCTGTGATGAAAGCAGCTTCAGCCTTTATTGCAGGAAAACGCAAGAGAGGGTGAAGTAGGGTGATCGAACGACTCTCGTCCTTCTTCCATCTAAAGGGGGCAAACCTCCAAGTGCAATGGTCAGTGTCGGTGAGTGACGATGTCGTGCTTCATCGTCTGGAGCGTGGAAGCATCAAGATCGAGCAGAATGCAGCGTTCGTCGAGGGTGTGTACCAATCAGTGAAGCCCTCCAGCGGCTTCAACCAGCACTACCAGGGCAAAAAAGTTGTGCTCGTTTTGGATAACGTCCCCGCGCATCATCAGACAGAAAAGCGCGTCCCTGAGCACGACGACGCAGTGATCTTTCGGTTGGGGTCGTATTTGCACATGTGCAACCCGATCGAAGGATGCTTTAGCGTACTTAAAGCCAACATCAAAGCATTCTTGCGCCACTGCATCGACGAGATGAATGCCCCTCGCTGTAATATCACAACAATGACGGAGCAACGAATGCAGATCTTTGAGAATACAGTAGTGCACGCAATGAAGTCCATTACGCCTCACGTGGCGTGAGCTCGGTATGTTCATGTGATCCGTGCCATCGAAGCTGCTCGCCGCGTGGAGGACATGCAGTACGGCATATGAACACTTGCTCGTGTCCGATTTACGTGCGATTTTGTTCGCTTTGATGAAATGCAAAATAGAAGAGAGTCGTTTCTATTTCTTTTCTATTTCTAACCTCACACTCCTGCTGGTTTTCCCAAAATGACCGGAAAGTGGTGTAAATGCTGTGTTCTTCTCTGTTTTCACTGAAAGTCCGTCGAAACGAAGCGCTCTCGCCACTGGGCTTTGTTTGAAATCACTTTAGCTAACCTGGAGTCTATGGAGCAGCGCGCTATCCAGGTATTCCAAATGGTCCAACGCTTGCACGGGGAAGAATGCTTTCATTTTGATGGTAGGTCGTGTCTTGTCAGCCACTTGGCTGGTTGAAGCCACCTCGCGTTGAAATGCATCACAAGTCGCAGATTCGCAGCAAATGGTAAACTCTGAGTGGCTGTTTACTCTCCACCTTCATAAATTGGTATGCAGTCTCACAGGTCAAAGTAGCAAATGATGATGGCCGTTTTGGGAAAACACGTTTTCATTGGTGGAAAGCACACTCTATATGTCTACCGCCACAATACGTCGTAACTTTACGGCCACCTTAGCCACGAATGATTGTCTTCGCAGTCATCACTCTTGTAAATGTTTATGCCACCGACTGGTTGACCATCCACATTCCGCATTCTGGTGGGTCGGTCGTCAGCGGCAAACCGGACAAGGTCACTAGGCAATCATTGCGCAACTTGCCGCCGATCCACCACATCACATCACTCACAATGCTGACAACCGTCCGCCTGCGCGCTCTTCAGCCTCGTGCTCTGCTGCTTGCGCAGCGCTATGTTCCATGCTTCAGCAGCAGCAGTGCTGCGAGCGCCGCCAGCTCTGCCGCTGCTGACACCGACGCTGACGCTGACACTGACGCATTGGCTGCGAGAGAGGCGCGTGAGGCACGTCGAGCTGCGCGCGTCAAGCCTCGCGCCATTGAAGGCACTGTTCCAGTACGTCCAACTCACAGTACTCTGTGCATTGGTTGTCATTTGCAGTGTATCTGAGAAGTTGTGGTGTAGGTTTAGTTTACTGATTGATTGATGTGCTTGTGTGGTGTTGTGCTCTGTAGTACTATGAGCGCCATTTCGTGATTGTTGACACGCACGGACGCGCCGAAGACTGGCCGAAGAAACTCGAGTTCTCGGATCACATTGTCTCATCGTATGCCAAGGTATGGACCCACTAGATGTGAGCTCGTAGATGAAGCCATCCGTATATTCATGCTGGTGTGCGTTGTATTGTTCTGTAGACCTTAAACGCGATTGAGCAGCTCCGTGGTGGTGACGTCAAGACGAGCCCCCTTCGTATCACTGCTGCAATCCCATACACCAGCCCGACAACCTGTCAATCTGAAGGCTCGGCAACGAGTTCGGAATCCGAGCGATCAGCTGCGGTAGCGCACGATGTGCTCGTATTCCCAGATAATATTCGCGTGCACGACGTGTCGGAAACCCGCAGTACGTTGAAGCTACCAATGCGTACACCGCATATTAGCTACACAATTAGCTAACTTGTTATCTCCCTATCCTTATGCTAAGTCGAGGCATTCGTTCGAGAAGGCGTTCACCACACCGAGAACCTGGCGCCTGCGCTTGAGAAGCTGTACGTTCTTACTACTCTCAATGCCCTATGAGCAGTAGTGTTAATTGCTTACCGTTATGATCTTATCGGCCTGAGCAGGGATTTGCGCGTGTCTCCAATTGAAGAAGGCCACCACATGTTCGCTTGTGCACACGCCAACCGAGATTTCCGCTGCGCGTGCGCTGGCCCCAAGCTTCTCGAGTGGATGCGCGAGATCGCCAGGGAGACGAACGCGCCGCTGCACCTCTGGTCTGCGAGCCACTACGGCGGCCACCGGTACGCCGGCAACTGCATCGCGTACCCGAGTGGTGACTGGTTCGGCATGATCAACTCCAAGGAAGACACGCAGCAGATGGTGGCGGCGCTCGTAGAGAACGAGCCGCTGCGGCTGCTCGACCAGTGGCGCGGCCGCATCCTTCTGTCCAAGGAAGAGCAGATCGAGGCGCTGAAGCAAGCGGCAGGCGAGGCTTAGAAGCTTTGGGACCTAGATCGTTTACGTGTGTAGATTCTATTCTATGTGAATTTATCGGTTCATACAACCATTGAGAAAGTGAAAACCTGGCTAGCCTAGCGCACAATGTCACTAAAGCTCATCGTCACGCTGCTGATAGGACCCCGAGGTCTTGCTTGGCAGCTTCTGGAGCTTCTCGTACGCTTCCTGGACGTCGTAAAACATTTTCTGGGCATGCGTCGCGTCTTCGCCCGCGTACTTGTCTGGGTGCCACTTGAGCGCGAGCTTCTTGTACGCGCTCTTGATCTCTGCCTGGCTCGGATCTTTCGCGCTTTGCAAGCCCAGCACTTTGAGGTACCGCTTGCGTCCGGAGATGTCGATCTTGGTCTGGAAGTTGCGCCATTTTTGCTCGAACTGCTCGTCGCGTTCGGTATCTGGGTTCAGAATACCAGCGAAGAGGTCGTAAAAGTTCTTAAAGAGCTCCTCCGAGCGCAGAATGTTCTCTGCGGCCTCCGGGAACGAGTGCGTGCGCGTCTCGCCGTTGACGTTCACGGTGATCTCGCCATGGAAGAACACACCCGTGGTTACTGCAGCAACGAACGCCCCCAACAACGCATAATACACCAGCAACGTACGCCACCAACTGGGTCTCGTGGGCATTGCACTCGTGCTACTAGTGTTTTTACTCTCTAGAGTATCCTCTGCAGACACCCTTAGACCTTGAGCAAGTGCCGCTTGAGTATCACCATTGTCAACAATAACGAAGCTCCACTTGCGAGTGTACCAGAACACGATGCACCCGAGCAGCACTGCCACACCCTTCACGCTCTTGTAATCCGAGTCCATCGCATCACCGTCGCCAATCAAGTAATACGCTGGCAGCATCGCACTAACAACTACTGCAAATACGCGCTTGAATGACGACTGCACCTGCTCGTCGAGTGCGACGCCCGCGAACCAGATCGACCAAGACGCACCAATCGCGAACAGCAGCTCGTAGAGTACCTCGGGCGAGTCCCTTGGGATCAGCGCCGACGCGATGAATCCAAACACCTGCGCGAGGATCAACTGGATCCACACCACGAGCCAGGAGACCGGTGGCTTGGCGTGGAAGCACTGCTCGACTGCCTTTTTGGCGATATACTCGCTGTTGCGATTCGCTTCCGCGACCAAAGACGGGATGGCGAGCAGGTCGCGCCACCAGCCGGTGCCGCCCATGTTGAGCGTCGCCGCGTGCAGGAACGCCGCTCGTGGGCGACGCAGGTAGAGGTGGTGGAGTCCCATCCAGAAACCCACGAGCCAGAGCGCGTAGGCGACCGACACGCGCGCCATTGCGATCGATGAGCAATGCCTTCCTTTCGATCTTGTGGGACGCGTGTCCGATTACAGAATGGGCAATTGGAAGGAGGCACAAACGGACGTCGACTATATTAAATCCGCAAGGATCTAACATTTAATATTGTATTGTGTGTAATTGAATGTTATATACACATTGAGCGATAAATACGCGTCTTACCAAGATATATCTATTTAAATATAATACCTTTACGAATCAAGAGAAATACCAAAAATATGGTAAATGTTCTAGCTAAAATCGTTAGTCGTTATAAAAGGTGAATTTGTATTACCATTATTCACGACCTTTCATGCACCACCACCTGGCCCATAACGACACTTGCATTCTTGCTCCGCTTCATATTGACTGACTGACGCACTACCAACCCCAGCATTCACAATGGACAGCAGTAACTCCACCACCACCTCCAGCACCAAGGATAAAGAGCCGTTCAGAGTGCGCGCTGAGCTGTTTGCGCCGACGCGACTCGCTCCGAAAGCCTACGCGCTCTTCCGCGCACGGTCGCTCGTGACCGACGTCATCGCGCACGAGTGCCTGCTGCTCGTTCTATTAGCTGCCAAGACCATCATGACGGCGGCTCAGACCTTCTCAACCAGTGGTAGTACTAGCATCCCAGCTGATAATTATCCTATGCAGCTGCCTCGCATCGGCATCTTGGGTGGTGGACACATCGGCAGCGCAGTGGCGATGGCGCTGCTCAGACACCAGTATCCGAGCGACAAGATCGCGATCTCCACGCGCCAGCCCGAGCGCACACCCAAATGCGAGGTATTGCTGCAATCTCCCACCACTTCCCAAGGGCACTTGGCGCAATTCCACTCGATCGCCAAGTACTACGACAACGCGCGGCTGAGCCGCGAGAGCGACGTGCTGGCGCTCTGCATGCCGCCGTCGCAGCTCAAGAGCGTGGCGATCCAGATCAAGCACGCACTCTGCGTGTCCGAGCAGCCGACGCTGGTGGTCAGCGTGCTCTGCGGTGCTTCGCGCGAGCTGCTGCAGAAATCCATTGGCAGCAGGCTTGTGACACGCGCCAAAGTGAATGTCGCCAAGCTGAAAGGACGAGAAGATCTTGATCTTGATGACGGTGACCTGAAAGATGAAGACGACGGTAATGCTGCTGCGAGTTCTGCTGATCCAGTTGCTGGCGTTGGTAATGGGGGCAGAGGCTCATTTGTTGAGATTGCGGCACGAGAACTCGGTAATTTTGTGCACATGGAGGAAAAACTTCAACCCTGGGTATCTCTCTCTACAAAGTATTTGTGTGGCATTTAACATCTCGCTCTTCTCTCATCTGTCTGTATGTTGTCAAACCAGCACGAGAGCAGGAGGATGTCGAGTCCCTCCTGCAGGTTCTGACGGATCTGAGTCTTCGCCTTCAAGCGCAACAGCAGCAGGACAACGAGGATGACAACGGCACCGCCACAGTACAAGAAGACGCCGCACGCCACGCTCGACACGTCCTCTTCGGCGTCCTCGACCACCAGGAGGGTGAGAGCCACCATTCGACAACTTCCAATCCCAATCTCAATCAGAGTACCAGTAGGAAGCAGGACCATGAACAGTTGCGATTACGACCAGAGCGTGAAGCCAGAGGAGGAGGAGGAGACTGGCACTCAACGGACTGGGACGAGCTGCTGACCGTTGTGCAGCACGTCATGCGCGCGCGCCAAGATGAGTGATTGATTGATGTGCATAGGGAATGAAGTGAATGAAGCATCATTGAGCATTTCGGCATTGCTGATTACCACGACAAGCCGGAGTTAATGTTCTTTAGATCCATCGTCAGTTGGCCAATGCTCGCGCGCTTGCTCCATCAACTGCTCGCTTGCTGTCTCAACTCAGATGCCAAAGAGGCGGAGGCGAGGAATGGACACATGGCAAGGCAGTGGATCCGATTTGATCCCTCTCTCGCTCGGTCTCCCCTTTCGCTCTCGTTATCATCGCGCGTCAATCAATCAATTAGATCACCACTTTCTGACTTCCTGAGTCTGATCAGTAGAGCTCAGTCTTCTGAGCTTTTCGACCAGTAGCTGAGCTGACCGAACGTGACAGCGGACAGCTGCAATTTGTTTGGACTGGCTCTCTTGCCAAGTGATTGAGCCATTCGATTGATTGATTGATGGTTTGTCCAGTTCAGTGTTCATTTCGTCCGCCCCTCCCGATCCAGTGGATCCGCCAAACAAAACAACGAACTGACCACCACCAGAGCTCACTTTGCGGTATATATGAGCTCTTGTTTGGATGGACGAATGCGATGGACCAGTTCCGTCAGTTGTCTGTTTTGTATGAGTCGACACGAAATGAGAACTTTAAGGCCAATGCAATGGAGAGCAAGCGTCCGACCGTCGATCCTCGATTTCGACACTCAGACCTGACACGCGTGGCCACTTGCTTGCACTTGGCAGGAGGTTAACATTCGATATTCAGTCCAATTTTCTGGTTTGTTTGCAAATCTGCTTTAGCCACTCTGCGTCTCCATCTTTCGATTCTCTCCGTCTTTCTCTGCCGTCGCCGTTACTGACCCGAGTGAGCACCACCGCCTCAAGGTCCTCACGTCAATGCTACGGCTGCGAAAGAAATGGCCATGCACGATGGCCGTCATCTTCTTCCAATTCCAATTCCTAGGCCTTTCGATAGTGGCTATGAACCAACGCCAACGCAGATCCATCGAGTAATTTGAGACAGAACCTGTCTGTCTGTCTGTGTATAAGATCGCACCAAAACCAAGAGCTACACACAAGAACTCTGGCATTCGCTCTCTCCTACAAAATCAAAATCTATGGGGCTCCGATTGCTGAGAGTACAGTGGTGCTGTTGTCATTGGTAACGCAGAGGTGGTGTATCAGCTGCTGACCACTCATTTCCCCTTTGAAAAGCTCGTTTACCAAGACAAGCTGACTGGATTTGTCTCTAAAATCCCCAAAGCCAGAGCAAGCGCCTCCGACTCCCATACGATTTCCAAGTCAAAACATATCTCACCTGCCGAAAAAGAAGAGAAGCCCCGAGCAACAGTGACAGGCCGATCTGGGGCCTCGCCATCTGGCAAACACACCTGATGGCAATTGCCTCACAACAACAGCAACTCAGGAGGCAGGCACATCTTCAAGCCTTTGCTCGCTCTCTCCCTTCTCAAGGGCCATTCCATACAAACCCCCAGCTCAAGCCCACAGCACAGAGGACGACAGCTCGCCCTCAATTGTCCCACTCTTCTATCTTGAGGAGCTTTTTCCTTCTTTTTATTGGCGCGGTCCAGGGGCCAGTGTTCGGGTCAGCAGCGGGGTTCTCTCTCACTCACTCGAGATCGATCGATCGTCTCGCCGTCCATCGTCAATCAGACTCCCATTTGCCGATTCTCGACCAACTTGCTCCAGCACCAACAGGACAAGTCACCAGCCAGCCCACAGCCCAGCAGCTCAGTCGAGTCCCACACAGCAGCCCGCGCATCACGCCCGACTCGTCTCGCTAACCTATCTGCAACCAGGGACACGCTAAGCTCACGCTAACCATCGACTCGTAGCTCTTCGCAGTCGATACCTTCCGTACCCGACAGTTCTATTGTTCCGCGTCTTTACTCCCTCAGAGCCAGATCCAGATCCCACACAGCAGCAGCTCACAATGGCTCAGGCGACCGGCAACATCAGCAACAACAACATGAGCGAAGAGGTGGTGAACCGGCTCCAGTCGCGCTTTGCGCGCCGCCTGCGCGTGGTGACGGAGCCCAAGCACAGCAACAAGATGCACCGCACGCGCACGCTCAGCGAGCTGATTCTGCTTTCCCCTCGCTCGAGTCCGCGTGTGACGCCGCGCCACAACCGCTTCGACATGGACATCGAAGTGAGCTCGTTCTTCGCCGAGGGCGAGGGCGTCGTCGACATCCTCGAGGCGCGGCGACGCGGCGGCTTCTCGTCGTCGTCGTCCACGGGCTCGTCCTCAATCTTCGAGGAGACCGCGCCGGGCTCGCGCTCGAGCGACCTCGCGATCCACGACGAGGAAGATGAGGAGGTTGAGGCGATTGAGGGGAGTAACCAGACGACACACGAAGACGCGGGTGATGACGATGAAACCATGGAGGAGAAGGAGGAGAACAACGACATGGAGGAGGTCGAGCCCGAGCCGCCAGTCGAAGAGGACGAGGAGGTCATCGAGGTCATCACCACCACGACTAATGGTCCTGCGGTCGTCGCCGAGCCAGAACAGGAGCCTGAGAACGCGCACAGCGTCGGCGAGGTGATCGACATGCTCTTCGAGATCCACACAGCGCTCAAAACGCGCCACCTGGGCCAGCGCACGGCTGCGTCGGCGCTCGCGGCCTCGAACTTGGTCTCGACGCTCGCGTACCCTGCGCCGGAGCCGATCCCGCGCGACGAGCAGCTCGAGAGCATCGAGAACACGCGCAAGATGCTCGAGTGCGCGATCTGCCAGGAGGTGTTCACCGGTGCGACGGAGGCGACGTGCTGCGGCCAGATCTTCTGCAAGGACTGCATCGAGCGGTGGGTGAGCGAGCGCGGCTCGTGCCCGATGTGCCGTGAGAGCATCGGTTTCTCGCTGCTGGTATCATCGCGTCACGCGCAGCGCATGGCGAACGAGATGAAGGTGACGTGTCCGTTCTGCTCAGACTCGATGAAGAAGGCGAGCCTCGCGGACCACATGGTCGCGTGCGACATGGCCCCCGTGGAGCCGCCACCGCCAGCCGACGTGGCGTTACGCAACCTATTGATCACGACGGCACGCCTGAACACGGCGTTCCTCGCGCGCTTCCTCATGGCGCCGTCGCCGCCACAGGCGCTGATGATGCAGTGCTACATCCGCACGCGCGGCGGGGGCAACTACGAGCTGTACACGCAGGACACGGACACTTTGCTGTGCACGGCCGTGCGCCGTCGCCAGTACGACATGTCGGTGAGCTTCTCGATCTACCTGGCGAACAACCTGGACGGATCGAACAGCAACAACAGCAGCAGCTCCAATAGTAACAACAACGCCGGTGCGATCCAGGTGGCGCGTCTCGAGAAGAACTACATGGGCTCGCAGTACACGATGTTCGACACGAGCGGCGACGCCCCCGTGGAGCTCGGCGCCGTGCAGTACGCCGCGACGTTCGGCAAGAGCCCGCGCCAGATGCGCGTCGCCCTCCCGCTTGTGAGCGAAGTGCCGGAGGTGGACAGCAACAGTGAGGGTGCGCCGTCGTGGGCGGTGCAGCCATGGGCTCCGAGCAACAAGGAGGACACGATTCTGGCCCAGGTGGAGAACCCGGACCCGTCCAAGGCTTTGCACCTGATCAACAAGCCGCCCGTATGGATCGAGTCGCTCGAGGCGTACTGCCTGGACTTTGGCGGTCGCGTGGCTGCAGCCTCGGTCAAGAACTTTTTGCTGTCGCACCCGGACGACATGGACAAGACGCTGATGCTCTTTGGCCGCACGCAGGACCGCCAGGTGTACTCGATGGACTACAGCCACCCGTTCACGCCCGTGCAGGCGTTCGCGATCGCGCTCAGCAGCATGGACTCGCACTTGGTCACCTTTGACTAAGGAAGCTAGCATGACAAGCGTGCAAGTCCATATATATTAGTCTGCCAAGTCAGCCCCGCGGGGGGGGGGGGGGGGGGGCGCGCGGGCGGGGGGGGGGGGGGGGGGGGC
>JALBZB010000920.1:0-15589 GCA_038050625.1 Pythium sp. MPC-2022a | reverse complement strand
TTCTGCGTCCAGCATCGCCACCTCACGCGCATCCTTCAAGGTCTCGGCCACCTTGCAGTAGGGCGTGACGCAGGCTTCGTAGGTTGTGTCTACTCCCAGAGAATATCTCCTAGAAGCCTCTCGCTGGGCAGCGAGCAGCTGCAGGTGAATCACCTCTCTCGCACTGTGGTACTCTTTCGCTTCGCCAAGCCACTGATGCGCTTGACCAAGCCGCTGATGCGCCACATCAACACAATGTCCCGCTATCGCAAGGTCTGCCTTCAGCCGCTTGATTCCGTCTTTAAAATCCTTGTAGTCGTCTCCATTCCTGTCAAAGCCTGGGTTGCTTTGCTTCCACTGCTCGAACGCGCTCTCCAAGGCGCTCAGCCGCTCGTATGTTTCATGCTCACGCTTCGTCTCGTCCGCGACTAATTCCTGTGTTCGCGAGCGACCTAATCGCGTTTTCCAAAGCAACAGTGTGGACACGATCGCTTGGCGATGCGTGCTTCATACTCATTATACTGTACCCTCGCCTACTGCTATCCGATAGCCTCGCTGGAGCCTTCTCACTCGAAAGATCTGGAAATGAAGAGCTCTTCTTCAAAATCCCTAGAGGATCTTTCTTCTGGTCCAAAACGATCTGGTCTCCATTTTATCCAATCATATCATTCCATGATCCTTTTCATTCAATCAGCATACAGCAGTTGCAAACATTCACTCCTGCCAAACTGTGTGACTGGATCAGACCACAAGAGCCAAACAAGAACAAGCCGCCCAAGCGCAAGACCAAGTAATACCAAGCAGATCAAGCCCAAGAAGAAGATGTCGCTGTCGCTGGACAAGTCCCCGGAGGCCGAACTGCTGCGCTTCCTCGCGCGCTTTGCCGGCGTGAACACCGGATCGGCGGCCTCGGGCCCCGTGCGCGTGCGTCTGGGCAAGAACAATGAGCTGCGCCAGGTGAACTCCATCGCCAAGTTCTTCGCGCGCCAGGCGGACCGCGAGGCCGAGCTCTGCGGCCAGGACACGCTCGAGAAGGCGCAGGTGGCCATGTGGCTCGACTTCGCCACGGGCATCGCGCAGTGCCCGCCACAGGCATCAGCCGCGCACTGGAAGGTGCTCGACAGCGCGCTGCAGAGCAAAACGTACTTTGCCGCGCACCGCGTGACGCTCGCGGACGCCGCGCTCTTCTGGGCCCTCTACGAAGCGGTCGCCAAGTTCTCGGCCAAGCAGCGCGACGAGTTTGCGCACCTGGTGCGCTGGTTCGACCAGATCCAGCACACGGTCGGCGTACGCGGGTTTCGCGACCTGGACGTCGTCGATCTCGGCCGCAAGCAGTTCGCGCTCACCGTCTAAGAAGACGAAGAAGAGGCCGCGGCTTCATAGCGACTGAGCGACAGGGAGTGAAGAACAAGAAAGGGCAGCAGCAGCGTCAAATAAACGGCGCAGCAAGCAAAGGTGGCGGTCGGTTCATCTCAAGCTGGAGCTGTGTGCTCATTTTTGCACCGGTGGTACACAAGCGTGCCTGATTGACGCGCAAGTTGCATGTGCGCGTGTTGCAGAGGGAAGAGAAGAAATACATTTTGTTCGTATTAATGTCGCGATCTTCTCTGTGTGTTGTGTTAGTTTGTGTGCTGAGTGCTGCGAAACCTTGTCTGCATGCTTGTGTTCTTTTAGGTTGGTTGGTGGTCGTTTCATTGCTATTGATATCAAGCCTAATTGCCGCTTGCTCACACCGAAGTTGACACCGCTCCAGTCTATTGATCAAGACGCCTCGGCTCGCCCACGTCCACGCTCCCAAGTCTTCAGACTCCTTAACCCCAACTTTGCAGGCTGACATGCCACTCGAGCGTCCGGAGCAAGTGCTGCGCAGCTCCACGAAGAAAGATCTGCATGCAGCCGAGTCCCCAGCGAACCGCGTGGAGATCACTTGGTCCGTGCCGACGATCGAGGGCGTCCCGCCGTGTGCGCGTGGCGGTCACTCGGCGGTGCTCGCAGATACACACTTGCTGGTGTTCGGCGGCCACTACTTTGGCGGCGAAGGCATCTTCGTGTATCTGAACGACCTCTACCGACTTGATCTGAGCACGTCCACGTGGTATGAGATCGTTTTCAAGGGGCAGGACGCCGTGCTCCCACGGCCGCGATACAACCACTCGGCACTGCTGCTGAACGGTGGTACTCGCATGTTCGTGTTTGGCGGTCGCGGACAAAGCTTGCAAGGGCAAGCAGCTCAAGCGCAAGGCCAACACGTGCTGCGCGATATGTTCTTCTTCGACCTGCACGCCATGGCGTGGTTCCAGGTGCAGTGGACGACTGAGAGCCCCGCGGCGCGTTTTGGCCACAGCTGCGCGTCCGTGGACGACGTGTGCATGGTCGTGTTTGGCGGCTGGGACGGCAAGAAGAGTATGCACGACCTCTGGGTCTTCGACACGAACACGTTCACGTGGCTCAAGCCCAAGTGCGCGGGCAAAGCGCCGACCCCTAGGCACAACCATTCGATGGTACCAGTGTCTAGCAGCAATGTCAACAATACCAAGAGCTATGCTGCTTCAAGTACCATGATGATCGTCTACGGTGGCTACACGGTGTTCCCGGACGCGCTGCCAGTGTACAACAAGGACATTTACCTGTTTGACGCTGAGAGCATGGCCTGGAGCCGTCCGCGGCTCGTTGGCGAGTACCCTCCGGGGACATTCGGACAGAGCGTGTGCATGCACAACAGCGAGATGGCGTTCGTGCTCGGCGGCTGGTCCGGCACCGAGCGCTCGCCTCTCTATATGGGCGACAAGCAGGTCAAGGAGTTGGCGAACATGGCGGCACGCGAAGAGCGGCTCGCGAGTGGTTACGAGAGCAAGAGCAACAAGCGCGCGCACGTCCAGCAGCTCAAGAGCTCGTCGTCCTATGCGCGCGTGCTGGACGTGCACACGATGCAGTGGTACAAGCCGCTGGCGCATGGCGTGCCGGTCGCAAACCGCTACGGCCACTCGTGCACACTCGTGGGGCCGCACCTGTTCATCTTTGGCGGCTGGGATGGCAACCGCGCGCTCAACCAGCTTGTCGTGGGCGAGTTTGCTGTCGTTTAAGAAATTGGTTCATGATGAAAAGGATAAACAAACAAACATGCGCGTGCTTGGTTTGTTGGTTCATTGGCTTGTGTGGCGCACGTCTATCTACTTACTCTAATCGCGCGATCGCCGCTTTCACTTCGCTGACAAAAGTGTCGAGAGACTTGGCGCCGTGCACCTGGTTGTCGCGCGTGCGGATGTTTACCTGCAATGTCTCGACCTCCTTGTCGCCCACCACGAGGATGAAGTTGTAGCCCGCGAGCTGCGCCTCGCGGATGCGCTTGTTGAGCGTCTTGCTCGAGTCCTGCACGTCCACAAAAACGTTGGCGTCCTGCTCGAGCGTCGACGCGACCTGCTTGGCGTACGCGCGATGGGTCTCCGAGACCGGAAGCACCGCCACCTGGCGTGGACTGAGCCAGAGTGGCCACTTGCCGCCCGTGTGCTCGATCAGGATTGCCATCATGCGCTCGATCGAGCCCAGCACCGCGCGGTGGATGATGATCGGCGTGTGCGGCTGGCCGTCCGCGCCGTCGTAGCTCAATTCAAAGTTCTTGGGCAGCTGGAAGTCCAGCTGGATCGTGCCGCACTGGTGCTGGCGCTTGAGGGCGTCCGTGACCACAATGTCGATCTTGGGGCCGTAGAACGCGCCGTCACCCTCGTTCACATCCCAGGGCTCGCCGAAATCCTCGAGCGCCTTGCGCAGCTGCGACTCGGCGTCGTCCCAGACCGCGAGCTCGCCCATGTAGTTCTCCGGACGCGTCGACAGGCGCAGCTGGAACGTGAACCCAAACACGCCGTACACGTGCTGGATGAACTGGAGGCACTGCGAGATCTCGTGCTGCACCTGCTCGGACATGCAGAAGATGTGCGCGTCGTCCTGGTGGAAGCGGCGCACGCGCGTGAGGCCCGTAAGCGCACCGGAGGCTTCGTTGCGGTGCAGCGCCGAGAAGTCGGCAAGACGTACGGGCAGCTCTCGATACGAGTACTTTCTCGACTCACGGAAGAGGATACAGTGGCCGGGGCAGTTCATCGGCTTGAGTCCAAACTGGTCGTATTCTGGAGCAGGATGATGGTGACCTTCTTCCACCTTCTCGTCGTCTCCGTGCAGGTGCTCGTGACAGTGCGTGATGCTGCTCTCCGCAATGCCCTGGGTCACCATGAACATGTCTTCGTGGTAGTTTTTGAGGTGGCCCGAGGTCTCCCAGAGGTCCTTCTTGAAGATAAGCGGCGTGATCACTTCGTCGTAGCCGCGCTTGCGGTACTCGTCGCGAATGAAGTTCGCGAGCTTGTTGAAGATGCGCGTGCCGTGTGGCAGGAAGAATGACGAGCCGGGGCTCAGCGGGTGGAACATGAAGAGTTGCTGGCTCTTGCCAATCAGGCGGTGGTCGCGCTTCTTGGCCTCTTCCTGCAGGAGCTGCCACTCCTTGAGCAGCGCGTTGCTCGGGAATGAGATGCCGTACACGCGCTGGAGCAGATCCTTGTCCTCCCAGTGCGACGCTCCGCAGCGCGTGATCGCAAACGACGACAGCACGCCTGAACAAGCAACCAAACAAACAAGTCAAGCCAAGGGCAGCAATTAGTCCATAGCAGTTCAGGAATCAGCGAGCGGGCATTCATCAAGACATATACATAGACACACATATGCAGTGGAGATTTGTACGTCCAAGTGTAGCTCAAGGGGGTACTCAATGCGAGAGTGCAGAGTCGTTCTTTAGACGAGGGAGTTTTTCTATAGGACTTGATAGTGAACCAAGAGCCAACGGACGCATTCTCACGTTGTCTCTCGCTCGTCTGCACGTCTGTGTGTGTGTTTTTGCGCAGACAGTCCAAACAAGCAAGCAAACAAGTATACACGCAACACAAACACAAGTATACACACAGTCGCACGCACCTGTGTGTGACACGTGGGGGCCTCGGCAGAGATCGATCAGAGGACCGCACCGGTAGAGCGAGATCTTCTCGTGGCTAGGGATCTTGTGCAGCATCTGGCGCTTGAAGTCCGAGTACCCGAAGAGCTCGCTCGCGAACTCGCGCGTTACGTCCATGCGCTCGAACGGCTGGCGCTGCTTGACGATCTTCTTGATGGTTCTGCTGAGCTCCTCAAAGTCGGTCTCCGAGACTGTGAGTCCGTCTTCGAGGAACATCTCGTAGAAGAAGCCGCCTTCGCTGAGAGCCGGGCCGTCGCACAGCCGGATCTTCTCTTGGAATTTGTCCTCGAGCGCCTGGCCGAGCACATGCGCCGACGAGTGCCAGAACACCTTCTTGCCTTCGTCCTTGGAGAAGCTACCGATACCATACAATACATGCAAACTAGTTAGCTCATATACACCACGATAAGCACTCAGGTGTCAAATTGTTACTCACTCGAGCAATTGCAACGAACACGAGTGGTCGAGCACAGTGCGCAGGTCGACCACCTGCGAGCCGTCGAGCTGCGCCGCGAGCGCCTGCTGCTTCGCGAAGCCTTCGTCATGCAGGCGCTTGAGCACGTCGATGGGCGTTGACACGCCCTTCACACCGTGAAATGTGTAGGACTCCTGCTGCTTGTCGTCGAGCAGCACACGCACTTCGATGGGCTCGGCGGCGTCTTGCGCTTCTTGGAGCGCTTGGGCGACGAGCTCTTGCTGGCGCGCGTACTCTTGTTCCCAGAGCGACACGCGACCGTCGCGGATCGACAGCGCAGCGAAGCCACGGGCACCGCTGTACTCCGGCTGCTGTGGCAGAAACCCACGAGCGGCTGGCAAGAGCGCATTGCCTGTGCTTCGCAGTGCATGCAGCGTGCGCAGCATCGGACGCGATTGACGCCGCAGCATCTTTGTGGAAATGGGCATCAGAGCTTGTGGTGATCTGAAAAATACGCCACTTAAATAACCAACGCCGATTGCGGTTTAGCTAAACGAACGTTGGTTATTACAAAACAATCAAATCAACGTTTGTTGATCAAACACGTGTTGGTTATTTAAAACATTTCCAGCCAAACCAACGTTTGTTTGATTCAATGAGAATGGAAATGCACGCGCCATTTGAACGCAGCGCCATCACGAAGACCATAAAACAGAAGCAGACAGACGACATGAGCTCGGACGAAGACGACGACCGCGTGAAGCTCTACAACCCGCTCGAGCGCAACCGCAAGCGCCAGCATTTCGGTACACGTTCTTGCCTTCATGTTGTCGATCTGTATTATCTGCGTGATTGCTTGTGCACAGCCTCGCTGACCGCCTGTTTTGTGTTGTGCGTGATGTCACCACGGTTCGCGATTGCCTTGCTCGTATTGTGATCTCGCAGTGAGCTTCTCGTCGTCCGAGTCCGACGACAATGACGACGAGACATCTTTCTACGAAGAGTCCCCGCTCGTCCGCAAGCAACGTCGCCGGAGTCTCCGCCACAGTACGTCACCACAAAACGCGGCTCAGCGAGCAGGTAAGTCACGCAACCACTACACCTTCGTCTATATCACTGTCTAATGTGTGTATGTTTGGCTTCTATGTATATTTACGTATCAGTGGACTTGGAAGAGGACGATGATGACGACGGCAATGTGGAGGCGCTCATGACGGAGCAGGAGCGAGAGGTGCTGCGACAGAGCGAGCTGCAGATTGAGCGCGAGATTGCGATGCGGATCGCCCAGGACTCGGTGCTCAACCAGACGCGCGCGATCATGAGGTACGTGTGTGTGCATCAGGCTTGGCTCATCGTCTTTCCTTATTTAGACATGTATCTTAACTGTGTGATTGTTGACCGACTGTGTGATCATTGTTGTCGCTTGTAGCAAAATCTCGTCGACGCAGCGCCAGATCAGCGACGCGACGGCTCGCGAAATCATTTCGCTGGACTCGGATGAGGAAGATGATGTCACTACCACCACCAGTTCCATCAGCAAAAGCAACCTCTTCAGCCACTTCAGCACTGACGACGACGACTTCCAGGTCCTCTCGTCCAGCTACTCGACCAACTCGGTGCACACGAATGGCTCGGCGTCGCAGTCCTCCTCTACCTACCACGACAAGGGCGAGCGCATTATGTTGAAGATCCGCTCGAACGGCGACCGCACAGATGACGTCCCGATCCATACGGTAGGGTTATTAGCCATGATGTACTCGTCGTCGATGTATACTCGTGTGCACGCAATAATAACCCGACGTCTTGCGTTGCTTTCCCACTTGCTCCACAATTGCAGAAAGAGCCTTTTGATGTGCTGTACAAGAGCTTTTGCGACCTACTCGGACTCCCCCGCTCTGCAGTCCACATGTCGCTCGACGGCGACCCGCTCTCGTCAACCGACACGCCGTTCGAAAACGATCTGGAGGCGGGCGACCTGATTGACGCGAAAGTGGACTTTTCCAAGCAGAGCACCGCGAACATGAAAACGTTTGTGCGTCTGCGTCTGATTGTCGAGAGCAAGCGACCGGAGATTTTCAAAATTGACGCGGTACGTATCCATTGTTTGTTTATTGTGTTGTTACCTTCTGTGTTTATTATGCCTTGTCTAATACTGGGAACTTGGACAGTCATCTACTATCGAGAAGCTGCATGCGAGCTTCTGCAAGAAGCACAACATCGAGTTTACGGAGGACGTAATGCTGAGTGCGTTGGGCGTGAAGCTGCGTCTGAGTGAGACGATCGAGTCGTATGGACTGCGTGATGATGACGAGATCACGGTAGAGATAGAGAACTTTGTCGACCCGTCAGCGATCTCGGTGCAGCTGCGGTTCAGCGACGGCACAACGGAGAGCCATCACATTGTCCCGGTACGCACTCGACGGAACCCGTGTCCTTATCTACCCTGAATCTAGAAACTCATAATACTGAAACTTGGAATGATATTGTGTGTTGTGTGTGTAGAGCGCGAAGGTCGAAACGCTGCACACGAGTATTGCGCAGCTCCGGAATACAAGCGCACAGAAGGTATCGCTGCGTCTTGATGGCGAAGCGATGGCTCCCTCGCGGTCTTTTCAGGTATACACAACATCTCACTACTCTTGCTGCTGCTTGATTGACTGGAGTCTAACAAGTGTCTCTCTTGGTTCATGCCATCAGTATTATGATTTGGAAGGCGGAGAACTCATCGAAGTCAAGCTCGCATCCTGATAGTGTCCTCCTGTTTACCTGAAACCGAAAGGTAAAGCCTGCCTCCGATTCTGTCCATTTGAAATGGACGAACGGAATTTTCAGAGGACAAACCTCCAGTTTGATTGTTGTTTATAGCGCATCCTAGCAGTGAAAGACATTATTATAATTCTGCTGCTACTACCAGTCAATGTAAGATAAAGCGAGAGTGCTTCCCTTAGTGTCCTTCCGCAGTGGACAACTTCACGTTGGGTAATGCTCTACAAGCCGTTCATGTCGCCTCGCTGAGCTCAGTCGTCAGCTCGCCATGCGACGACGAGACCTTCCAGCGCGAGATCGCGTAGACCAGCGCAAACCCGATGACGTGCGCAAACAACAAACCGGCGTACCAGAGCGGCGCGTAGGGCGTATTCGCTTCCATGAACGGGTACGGCCAGAAGCCCTTGGCGACCGTGCCGTGGAGGAGCCACGTGAACACCGAGTAGATCGACGGCCACGCGATCAGCAGCGGCAGCGCGTGGAACGACACCACGTGGTGCGTGCTCAGGAAGTCGATCTGCAGGAACACGAGGTTGATCGCGTGCTGGCAGTAACTCACCCAGTTGAGGATCTTTTCGGGGATGTATGCCTTGACCGCGTACGGGTACAGGATCGTCCACACGACGACGCTGATGAGGATCGACGTCGCGAGGCACACGTCGAGCGCGAGCTCGAGTCGGATCCATCCGCGATGGGCGGTTCGGCTCGCAGTCACAGCTGGGACACCGCTGGCTTTGCTCTCGTCGAGCAGTGGCACGTACCCTCGGCTCGCACGTCGCTGCAGCTTGCGCGTCTGGAAAGTTCTCGAAGCGGCGATGGCAAAGTACATGCCCTGGGCGATGAAATTCCACGACGTGTAGAAGATCATGCAAAGGAAGCGCGTGCGGTAGAGGTCGTAGAGCTGTACGACCACGTAGAACGCGAGCGCGACCAACCGGAAGTACAGCAACGCATCAAGCGAGCAGAAAGAGCGCGGCTGCGTGATCGGAGTGCCTTGAAGAGGATCGTTGTGGTGGACGATGGCGATAGACGATGATGCTGCTGAGCAATCACGCTTCGCCTTCTTGTAGAGCAGGTAGAGCGATGTGCCGAGCGCCGCGAGGATCTCGCTCGCGACCATGATGGTCTCCCACGAGAGCATGAAGCCCGGGTGGGCGTCATTGAACCCTCCATAGCCAACGACAGCAGTAGACGCAGAGGGAGCAGGCGCAAGCGCAACAGCGGCGTCCTCATGGCGGAGCTGCTGCTCCATTCTGATCGACCTGAAAGAATGCCTCCGAAGAAGAAAGGCAAGAATGAATGACCATTGGGTTCACTGCTTCTTTTTCAACCAATCAAAGCATTTTGTGTATTTCACGCCTTTCTATTTGTCGAAAAGCAACAGCATTTGTGAGTGATGGTATTTTATATGAGTGTTGGTCATGCCAATCAACCCGCTCATTTTTGAGCTGGTCAACCAAGAGAGCTCATTTCCAAAGATCACATCTTTCGAGCAACAAACAGGACAAGCAGCCAAGAAGCGCTGGAATTGCGAATCTACAGCAAGAAGCACAAGCACACACAAGACGACTCACAACTGACACAATGGCAGCGAAGCTCGTGGACATCGGCGCGAACCTGACGAACCGGCAGTTCCAGAAGGACCTCCCACAGGTGCTCCGGCGCGCGGGAGACGCCGGCGTCGACACGATCCTCATCACCGGCACGAGCATGCGCGGCAGCCGAGACGCGCTGCAGCTGATCAAGCGCGTGCAGCACAAGAGCAACAGCACAACACTCTTCTCGACTGTCGGGGTACATCCTCACGACGCGAAGGACTTTGACGAGGCGCACTCGATCAACGAGATGCGCGAGATGATCCTCGCGAACCCGGGCACGGTCGTCGCGGTGGGCGAGTGTGGACTCGACTTTAACCGCGACTTCTCGCCGCGCGACGTCCAAGAGCGAGTGTTCCGTGCCCAAGTGGAGCTCGCGTGTGAGCTCAGGATGCCGCTGTTCCTGCATGAACGCGACGCACAAGCGGTTTTCGTGTCGGTGTTGCAGCCGTTCATTGATGCGAAGCGCTTACCACCCGTGGTGGTGCACTGCTTCACCGGCACTGAAAGTGATTTGCGAAAGTACATCGCTATGGGTTTCTACATTGGTCTCACGGGCTTTGTGTGCATGGACTCGCGCGGCTTCAAGCTTCGCGCCATGGCGTCGATGATCCCGACAGACAAGCTCATGATCGAAACGGATGCTCCATTCATGTACCCGTACGGCAACAACGTGCGAGCACGCTGCGAGCCGAAGGACCTGCGTGCGGTGGCGCAGACCCTCGCGGCGTGCTTTCGAGTTACTCCGGACGAGATCGCGGCCACGACCACATCGAACGCGAAGCGGTTCTTTTCGCTGGACAAGCACTTCGCACACCGAGCGACGCCAACAACAACAACTGCACCGCCAGTACACAAGGGTGAAGCACCTCGACGACACAAGAAGCTCATTCATGAGCCAACTCTAGAGCAGAAACCTGCAGCTCCAAACCAGCTCACAGAACTAACACAAGACGAAGAAGGCGTGATTGTGCTTGACGGCGGCAGCGGCGAAGGTGGTGGTCAGCTGCTGCGCATCTCCGTCGGACTCGCATCGGTGCTCAAGAAGACCATCCGCGTGCACTCGATTCGCGCGAACCGCAAGGTCCCTGGGCTTCGCAACCAGCATGTACACACCATCCAGCTCGCGCGTGATCTCTCTGTGGGTAGTACTTTGGATGGTGCTCAGCTGAACTCGACCGAGATCAAGTTCACGGGGTCGGGGGCTCCATCCAGCGGTGGAGCCTTTGAGGCTAAGTCGCAGACTGGCGGAAGTGTCTCCCTCATGATCCAGGGCTCACTGCCGATCATGGTGTTTAGTGAGAACGCGACCACGCTGCGTCTCAGCGGCGGCACCCATGCGGGTTTCAGTCCACCAGTGGACTTCATGCAAGTGCCACTGCAGCAGCTCTTATCACGCTTCGGCATTGCGACCACGCTCGAAATCAAGAAACGTGGGTTCCTCATGGGCGAGATTGGCGAGATCGAGTTTGGCGTCACCCCCACTACAGAGGGAGCACTACTGACGCCTATTGATATGAGCGTCGCCTCGGACAAGATCACCAAGCTGTACGCGCGCGTGACGGTCTTTGGCCCAACGGCAGACGAAAAGATCGGCCAGCAGTACGTGACGGCACTGAAGAGAGCGCTGAGCTCGGGTTTGGGTGGCTCGCTCTCGAAAGACACGGTGCAGGAGTTCGAGATCGTAGTCGAAGTCTCGAAGGCCAAGAGCAAGAAAAGCCGGGGCGGTAAGGCGGCAGCTAGAGACTCAGTGAAGTTCGAGAAGCCGGTCGTGGGCGTCTTGGTCATCGCGGAGACCACCACGGGAGGTCTGTTGTCTGTGGACCGTTCGGGAAAAGACACGCCGGACTACATGGCGCCGATGATTTCCAAGGTGCTCGCCCAGTACATCGCCGACGGTGTGTGTATGGACGAGCACTTGGCCGACAACGCGATCGTGTACATGGCGCTCGCAGCAGGCACGTCGCGACTGCGCGTGCCCACGAAGGCGGCGAGAACGTCGCAACACCTGGAGACGGCGCTCGACATGGTCTCGAAGATCGCAGGTGCCCAGGTGCGACTTGAAGAGGGCGAGACGAGTTCGATCATCGAGGTGCGGGGCATCGGGTTCTCAGCGTAGCATCGTGTGATAGAGAGTGAGGAACTCCACTGCGGATTATAGCAACGAGCAAAAGCACCGAATTAACTCGCAGGCTAGGCTTGGGATTTGAGGTTTGGTGGTGAGGTCGGAGCATGAAATGTAACGACATCTGATTGGCTGAAATGCGCAAAACACTCCATTCGACCAATCAAAAACCGATACACACCCTGAAGCGATGGATGCTCACACCCAAGCAACGAGAGCAATAACAATAATGCTGGCCACGAATGCTTCTGTGGCGTGGCGTCGTTGCGTGGCGCGCGTCGTCGCCATCAACAGCAGCAACCCACAACGGCTGCACAGGCGTCACTTGCGCAACTGGTCGGCGAGCCGCGACGACGCGTCGTTCCAGTTCAAGTGCACGCAGTGCGGCAAGTGCTGCACGGGCAAAGGCGGCCGCGTGCGTGTGAACGAGCGGGAGATCGAGGAAATCGCGAGCGCGCTCGGCGCTGCGTCCACTGTGGACATCAAGACCACCTACCTGCGACGCTCTCCAGAAGTTGATTCTGTAAATAGTGACGAGCAGCAGTGGTGGTTCCTCAAGCAGACGCCCGACGACGCGCAGTGCGTCTTCCTCGACGGCACCAAGTGCTCCATCTACAAAGGTACACAGTACATGCCCAAGAGCATTGGCTGGCTCGATGGTAATAGAGCACACCGATCTATATGATCTTATTAACAATGGCGCTGTATGTATAATGCTCTGTATACCTATCGATATATAGCGCGTCCGACGCAGTGCCGGACGTTCCCGTGGTGGCCGCAGCACCTCGTCTCGGACTACGACTGGCAGCTCACGGCGCGCGAGTGCGAGGGCATCACTGTACCACCACTATCAGATGCCCAAGCATCGTCGCCCTCTACTGCTGTTGCTGTTGCCGATCCCAAGCCCACTGGTGTCTACATCTTTGACGACATCCTCCCCGAAGTGATCCTCCACGATGTACGACGCTCTACATTGTTCTGCCAATTCGTACTGGGAGTCTGCTGTATTAGACACAAATTCATTTGTCCGTTCTCTCACTCGCTATGCTGCTTGTTTCCTTTAGATCCACCGCTCGGGTGAGAATTTCACGTACGATGAGCTCTCGGAGATGATCTCAGACCTCCAAGAGGTCGACGCAGACTTTGTGCGCGAGTACAAGAACGAACTCTTTGCCAACTACTCACGGAAGATCGTGTTTCGAGACGCCGAAGTGACGGTGCTGGACACGTTCTTGCGGGACGAGACGCCCACGCGCTGCTTCTTCTTCAACGACCGCATCCACCTGGTGCAGAGCGAGGTCGCTCTGAAGAATGAGACTGATGGACACAGAGTCATTGATCGACACCACCTGGTGCTGGATGTTCATCGTGCCATGTGCATCGCATTATCACTGCTGAACAACTCAAGTGACCAGGACCAAGACAAAGAGACGCTCCATGTGGCTGTGATTGGCTCTGGGGCGGCCTCACTTCCGCTGTTCCTGCTTGAGCATGTGAATCACATTGGTCACCTGGACGCTGTGGAGCCGAACGCTGCTGTGAACCGAGTCGCACGCGCGTTCTTTGGACTGGATGACACAGAGACCACACGCGACACACGCATCAAAGTCTACGAGCAGATGGGCGAAGCGTTTGCGACCGAGCAACTCGCCAGAGGCACGCACTACGATCTCATTGCGCTGGATGTCGAGTCCGGGGACTGGGGGGAGTTTGGCGTCAAGGCACCTCCAGCGTCAATGCTCACGACCGAGTTCCTTGGTTCGTTGAAAGAGCTGCTGGTGCCGTCCTCGGGAGTGCTGGTGGTGAACGTGATTGCAGAGACCGAAACTGCGCTTGCACGCGCGGAGCAAGCGTTCGCCAGTGTGTTTAGCACTCACAAGGGATTGGTGGTGCAGCTCCCACAGAACGCGGTCTTCTATTTGTTCGCTGACGACATCAGCAGTAGCGGCAGGCAAGAAGCAGTGGTGGGCGACAAGGTCGAAGGCGACGTGAAAGCCCAGCTTGTAGAGTTGTTGTTGCGCGATGCGTTCCAGAGTGCGCACGTGCAGTCGCCTGCACTGCTCTTGCAATCTGCGAGTGCAGTGCGAAGGCTGAGAGTGAAATAGGATAGCAATAGCAATATTTCGCATATTCTCTACGACGCAAACAATGCATCAAGACACTGGGTGTAGAGTTAGTGAAGCAAATAGTAAGAAGGGAGGTGAGCATGTGAATTACATCCGCGCTGTAAAGTGCGAGGTGACGCTAGATGATGTACCTACTTGCTGGGGTATGTGGGTAAACAGACAGACAACGCGAGAAAGAGCACTCGCCGACTGGCGTTTTCAGAGTTTCCCATTGAGCCACTATCACCCCCCACCAAACAGCCTACCAAGGCTCATCAAAACTGGCAGTGGCATTCCGAAAGTAAATACCGCAGGGCTAAACTACAACAACCGTGTTCGTCTGCCGCCCCCAATAGACTCCGCTGCATGTTGTACGTAGGTACGACGCTACCGAGCGGACAAGCTACAGTCGTTCGGGCCATACTTCGCCTACCAATAGCTCTGCTGTTCCTTTTCATCTCCATCGATAGTACACAATCGTGACCTGCACCCCATCTCAGCAGTAGCATTTGTACCAACCGAGCACTCCATGCAGCTAAGCACTGTTCTCTTCCTTTAGTACGCACCGTCAGCATGCAGCACCAAAAATGTCCATTGCAGGTTCTCCACTGCGGGCAGATACTCAGAGGGAAAGAAAGACTCCTGGTAACTCTCAAGCCGCCATTTCAAGTGGGCGAATACGAAGCCAAACACAACAAAGCAATAGCTATATTTGTTTGGTCGGGTGCGACGCGCAAGAGGCGCTGAACGAATGAGTGTCTTTCGGTGTAGTCGTGAGGTGGACAGCTCGACTCTCCTCTCTTTTGGGGGTTGACGTAGTGAAGCGCGAGCGCGCCAAGGACGCAGAAAAGCCCACGACATAGCCGATGACCACGAGACCCCTCCTCCACAGGGGAAGTTAAAATATTGATGGAGTCCACAACTGTCAGGTCGCTTTTGATCAGAAAAATCTTGAGCCATGAGGTGAGGGCATACATAGCGTGCAAACGTTGCTTTTCATTCCCAGATTTTGCCGACAGGAGGGAAGCAAAGCAAAGAAAGCTCGAGCGTACTATTGAGAGGGATCGCATGGAGGAGCCACCGCGAGACGACAGCAGCGCTACAGCTGCAGCAGTAGTAGTAGCTGCAGCTGCAGCAGTAGTAGCAACTGCAGCTACTATTCATGAAAACGCGATTAGGTCGCTCGCGAACACACAGGAATTAGTCGCGGACGAGACGAAGCGCGAGCATGAAACATACGAGCGGCTGAGCGCCTTGGAGAGCGCGTTCGAGCAGTGGAAGCAAAGCAACCCAGGCTTTGACAGGAATGGAGACGACTACAAGGATTTTAAAGACGGAATCAAGCGGCTGAAGGCAGACCTTGCGATAGCGGGACATTGTGTTGATGTGGCGCATCAGCGGCTTGGTCAAGCGCATCAGTGGCTTGGCGAAGCGAAAGAGTACCACAGTGCGAGAGAGGTGATTCACCTGCAGCTGCTCGCTGCCCAGCGAGAGGCTTCTAGGAGATATTCTCTGGGAGTAGACACAACCTACGAAGCCTGCGTCACGCCCTACTGCAAGGTGGCCGAGACCTTGAAGGATGCGCGTGAGGTGGCGATGCTGGACGCAGAA
>JALBZB010000919.1:0-15614 GCA_038050625.1 Pythium sp. MPC-2022a | reverse complement strand
ATAATCTGTAATTATGGTCAATGAAAGGAGCCGCCCTCTGGGCTGGCTCTCGCCGTCGTAAAGTATGTTCCGGCGGCAAATGCTAAGTTCGGAGAACCTTGGGTTCGGCCGTAAAACTATTGCGCGAACTGTGTTCGGCAAAGGCAACGGCGAGTTGGGTTACGGCGGTATAACCCAACGTGTGCACCCTGTTACATCGAGCGTATGGCAACGTGACTACTTCTAGTTGTCGGGTGATTTCATCCTAGGAAAGACGCGAACATGTTGGTAGCTTTTCGGAGAGCACGGGCGGAGCCAGGGTGATCTTGACCGACACGGAAAGCATTACCTTCAGTCAAGTTGAACACAGTATGTACTCTAATTTTGACATTGTTGCGTACTACGATGTTGAACACGACTGATTGAGCCGTGAGCTGGGTTGTATTGAGTAAAATGAAGACCGACCCTCGTGATAGAGGAAAGGAAGCGACCTTCAGCGGTAACCGTCGGTTGCAAAATCTACAGGCAGAGGTTGGAGCGTCTAAACTGGGACGTACGGCAGTGGATTAGATCCCAGGCTCGGGTCAGATGCAAATGCAGATGAACCGAAAATAAAAGGGAGCTTTGTTGAGCTTGGACGATCCCGGATATCGATCCAAAGCTAAAGTAAGCGAGATGATCGAATTATCCAGATCCGTCACACTGACCTGCTCAGTTTGGTCGAAGGACGATGTCTTAACCACTACCCTCTTTTTATGCATTTGACCATGAGTGATGGCATATTCAGGTATAATTTTAGCCTACAATAATTTAATTCTAATTTTATGAGTGTATGGTAAATTTATAAGGCACGTCACTAATGATATCGCATCACTTTACTGACGTAAATCCATCCGATAAAGTACGAAATTACTCCAACACTCACCAACAAGCACACTTTGACACGCAACGCCACAAATAGTAAGACAAGAAGAGCAATGTTGGCACTGCGGCGGCTGCGCACGGCGTCGCGCCACTGCCGACACGCCTCTGGTCGCTCACCTGTCGCTTGCTTCTCGTCATCCTCATCTGTTACTGCAAGTCACGGTGGCACTGGTGTTGATAGCACCACCGGAGTCAAGCGCAACGTGCTTATCACGACGCCGATCTTCTACGTGAACGCGGCACCGCACATCGGCCACGTGCACTCGGCCGTACTCTCGGATGCGCTGTCGCGCTGGTTTAAGATCAAGAACCAGTCAGTCGTATTCTCGACCGGCACGGATGAGCATGGACTCAAGGTGCGTCTACTACTGCTGCTCTCTCGCTCTGTCTGTTGCTACATTACATGTCGTAGCTCTTCAGTGCTGATGTTGCATTGATTCCCTGCTGGTACTGCAGGTGCAAGAAGCGGCGGAGCTCTCGGGCACGACCGACTACAAGCGCTTCTGCGACGACGTGTCGAGCCGCTTCGACGCAATCTTCCAGCAGTGCAACGTCGACTACAGTCGCTTTATCCGCACGAGCGACGCTGTCCACCACGACGCGGTGGACGCGTTCTGGCGCAAGATCCAGATGAACGGCCACATCTACCTGGGCGAGCACGAAGCCTGGTACTGCAAGTCGGATGAGTCATTCTTAACCGAGACCCAGGTGGAGGACAAGACCGACGCGCAGGGCCAGACGTTCAAAGTGTCCAAGGAGAGCGGACACAAAGTGGAGAAAGTGCGCGAAGAGAACTACAAGTTTGAGCTCTCGGCGTTCGAGGACAAGTTGCTCACGTGGCTCGACAGCGCGCCAGACATCATCGTGCCCAAGAGCCGCCACAACGAAGTACGCGCCGCGGTCACCGCCGGGCTGCGTGATGTGTCGGTGTCGCGGCTGAGCGAGAAGATCCAGTGGGCGATCAAAGTGCCGGGCGACGACAGCCACTGCGTGTACGTGTGGCTAGACGCGCTCACCAACTACCTTACGGTCTCCGGGTACCCTGGGGACGTGAGCGCGACGTGGCCCGCCGACTACCACGTCGTGGGCAAGGACATCCTCAAGTTCCACGCGATCTACTGGCCGGCGTTCCTCATGGCGGCGGGGCTACCGCTGCCGAAGCGCATCGTCGCGCACGCGCACTGGACCGTTGACAACGTCAAGATGTCCAAGAGCCTCGGCAACGTCGTGGACCCGCACGACATGCTCGCCAAGTACGGCACGGACTTTGTGCGGTACTTTTTGCTGCGCGAGGGCGTGCTGAACGACGACGGCGATTTCAACGCGAGTCTGCTGGAGGACCGTGTGAATAGCGAGCTGGCAGACACGCTGGGCAACTTGGTGTCGCGCAGCACGGGCAAGTCGTTTCTGCTCAACGGCGTGATCCCGAGCCAGCCGGCGAATCTGAATGAGGACGACAAAGCGCTTATCGCGCAGGGCCAAAAGCTCGCGGCGCAGGTGGAGAAGCACTTTGAAGCGCCGGACTTCAGTGCTGGACTGAAAGAGATCGTGTTCTTCCTGCACGACGTCAACAAGTGCGTTCTTATTGCTGTTGTTGGGCACTGTGAAATCACATGAGAACTACTTACTAACATTTTGTGTCCATCTGTCTTCCTTTCTCTCTAGGTACTTTTCGTCCAACGAGCCGTGGGTGCTCGCCAAGAAGCTCCGTAGTCTGCCCAATGACAGCGCCGGTGATGCAGTGTCCTCGCCAGAGTACCAGGCGCTCAAGGAGCGTCTTGACACGGTGCTCTACCTCACGATCGACGCCGTGCGAATGAGTGGTACATCTATTATCACGATTAAAACAATGCCTCACCCACTACCTTCCATTCCATTTTAATCTCTTTCTTGTGTCTGTATTGCTTCATATTAGCCATTCTGCTGCAGCCAGCGGTGCCCGAGTCCACGACCAAGATCCTCGACTACCTGGCCGTGCCGTCGACCCAGCGCTCGTTCGCGCAGGCGACGATGATGATCCCATCGCCAGACGCTTCTGCTGCTCCTGAGTTCATCGGCGTCAGCATCGACAACTCGCGCTCGTTCGTCGCGTTCCCAAAGCTACTCAAGTAGATAATAGACCTCCTCCATTGATTGCCTTGAATACGAACCTTCCACCAAGCAAATCTTTTGCCACTCTGTTTGTATTCTCATATCATCATCATCTATTCCCTCACTCTCTCTCTCTACTTTTCAAAATGGCCGTCAAAGCCCACGAAGCCCGCCATGAGGAACACGTGGAAGTAAGGCTTCTTCTCGATCTTGGAGCACCAGTTCCAGGCGCTCGTGAGGCGGCCGTCAATGCACGAGCCGGCGTCAAAGAAGTTGTCCGCACCGCTGCCGTCAAAGCCGTGCTTGAAAAAGTCCAGCAGGATCATGCGCTGCAGCGCTCGCGGACCGCCAAATGTGTCGTCAATGTACGCGCGCGTGTCCGGGTGGCTCGCGAGCAGCGGGATCTCCTTGATCGTGTTCACGACCGGGCTCAGAATGCGGGAGATCTGCGTGTATTTGTCGATGAACATAAGCGCGTTCGGCACGTTATGGTCCCCCAAGTGCACCACGGACGAGCCGACCCAGCGGTCGCGCAGCTTCTGGGTCTGGTGCAGGATCGAGTGCACCAGGTGCGACGTCTTTGGTGCGTGCTGTACGCGGTTGAGTCCCTGGCCCGTGTCGCGAAGGCGGTACATGCTGCCGCTGAGCAAGTCTTCTTCAACTGCCCACCAGAGACGCAGCATCGACGTCGTGAGGTTCTTCCAGAGCAGCAGCGATTGCAGCACGTACTCGTACTGGCTCGCGTGCGAATGGCTCAGCCGTGCGCCGTTCTTGCCTGCGCGGATCTCGAGACTAAAATTGGGCTCGATTTGGTCGGGCTTGAAGAACTCCTGCAGGTAGTCGATCATGCGTAAGATCGGCGAGCGGTTCGAGACCAAGTAGCTTTGGCTGTCGGCGACCGATGCAAGTGCGAGCTTAATATCGTCGGCCGAGAGCGACGCGGACCCGTAGTCGCGCACGAGCTCGTCAATGGCGCGCTGCTTGTCGCGCGCAAAGTTCTCCAACGCGCTCGGGTCTTCTTCCGCAAGCCCCGAGGACACGGACGTCGCGATGTAGCAGCGCGAGTCCTTGAGTAGGCGCAGCGCATGGCGCTCCTTGAGAAACGTGGCGACCGTGCTGATCGGACCCACGCACGAGAAGCCCAAGTAGCTCTTGATCTCGCGCAGGTTGGCGTCCTGCAGCAGGTAGATCATCTTGCCGTAGTTGTTGCGCATGCGTTCTGTCAGCACCATGGCAATGTTATGATACTAAGTGAGATACAATGAGGCAATGAGAAAGCGATGAGATGTATGCGCACCTGGGTTCATGATCTTGTAGCGGCGTCCGATCTCAAACACCTGGCGGAAGAAATCCTCGTTCTCATCGAACTTTCGGTCTTGCACGAGCCGCTTGCCCTTGCGAAAGTCATTCGCAACCATCATGCCCGACACAATGCTGAACGTCTCGTGGAGTTCCTGGATCACGCGCTTCGCCTGCGAGCGGTACGACAGCACGTCCACTTTGTCGGTGTACTCGCTCACGTTCAGTGACGCGTCCAGCAGGTTGAACAGCGAGCGCTCGTCGTCGGTCAGACGCATCGGGATGAACGTTGCATCGCGCACGAGCACTGACTCGTCGTCGATCAGCGGCATGTCTTCGTCATCGCTGTCGCTGTTGTCATCGCTCTTGGCGGCGTCTGTAGTCGTCGCTTCGTCGTCTGCAGCAGCAGGCAAAGCACTCGGAGCAGTCGACTGCGTCTGCTCGCTTGATTCAGCTGCGAGCGCACTGTCAGAGCCAGCAAGTGGAGCATCTGCGGTTGAAACAGACGCAAACACTGGAGCTGGCGGTGGCACGGCGGACTGGAGTGACGCGAGCGTCTTGGCGTTCGCTGACGAGTCCTGCAGGAGCGTCTTCGCGTGCTTGAGGCGCGAGCCCGCGTGGTGTTGCGCGTCGAAGCAGAGCACGCAATAGAAGTCGCCGCAGTCTGCGCAGTGCACGCCAGCCTCCGTGTCCTCGCACTCGACGCACATGGCGAGCGCCGGCGTCGTCTCGTGCGCTGTCGTGGTCATCGTCGTCCTGTGTCTGTCTGTCTAATGGACCGAGCTGTCAATCGATCTTGGATTGTGATTGTTGTGGGCGTTTCTCGACTTGCAAGTTGGCGTTACCTTCGAGTCACCTTCAAAATTACCCAGATTTGTGACAGAAGAGGGTAATTTGCAACTAGGTGTTTTTACATAAAGGGTGAGCCTGACAAAACTAATTAGGTTTCAGGAATATGGTGACCAAGTGCACCTTGTTTACAAGGTTTTTAGCTTTTATTACAAGCAAGAGCCTTTTTAAAGTACGTACCCGCCACGCGATTCTAATGCTGAAGCCTTTTTGTTAGAGAAAATTGAATATCATGGTGGTATACGTGATCTTCATCAGCTATACAGCCACTCAATATTCTATTTTTTCTAGCAAAAAGGCCTCGACATTAGAATTGCGTGGTGGGCACGTACTTTAAAAAGTTTCTTGTCAGCTTACAGATATATCGATAATCGGACTTGGGCATTCAAAAAGCGCGTCTTCGCTGGCGTGTTTGCATACAGTCGTTCTCAAGGGACTTCCAAAATTATGAAACAATATAAAATCATAAAACATAACTTGAATTATATACCAAGGATTTAGTGACATGGTCGAAACAGTGTTTTTAAAGAGACGCCCCTCGAAATTCCCGAACTCACCTTTTTCTATTGCATTTATAATAGAATATTTTTAGACAAAACTTCGGACATTTTTGTATGGGTTTTGCTATAGTAAAGTGTCCGAAATATTGTCGATTTTTTGTGGGTATATTCATTCATAACCGACAATATTCCAGACGCCTTAATATATAAATACTATACAAGTGTCCCGAGTTTTATAAAAAAAACTTGCAGTGCAGAATTTAGAAAATACTTTCTAAAATGGTATATTCTAAGAAAATTTTCCCGGATCTTGAGCCAACCACTGCTTTAAATGGGAATTTCCGATACAAAATACTTGGACGAGGTTGTGAGAGCATCCCCAACACCGTGCTCCTTGTTCAGCCACATACACATTTTCGCTTTACGAAGATGCAGTGGCCGCTTTGATGAAATCATGTAGGGCCATCATGACGTCGAGGTTACTCAAGAAATCTAGACGAAGCAGCGCTGCAACGTCTGGACGCAGGCTTCAAGTTCTCCGCAAGGTGGTCACTGGGCGTGTCCAAATTTCGAACCTAGCAAATGGATCGAGGAAGTGAAGATGTTCAATAATGATGACTTCCTCGTGGCGCAAACCTATTTGCTGCATCGGGCCTCGGACTGTCGTTTCCTCCGGCCTCGGACGACTCTCTGCTGTCAATTTGCAATTAACAGGCTAACATCCGTGGCTGCACTGAATCTCATTCTCCTTGTTCCTCTTTGTCACTGCTCACTGAGAATGTGTTGTCCACAACGTGAGGTCTTCCTGGTGTGTAGCTGGTTCTGATCAGAAACTGTCGAAAGTGTGTGCATTTATTTGGCTTCTCAAGCGCGCGTTGACACTCAAGTTCCTCTGTCATGGACGCGCTGAGAGTTCAGTGATATCTGGATTTGGTTGCTTGCACTAAGAGCGCTGCAATAGATATTGATTTTGACGATAACAGTTATACTGTTTCTATATAATTTGCTGGTCACATTTCAATTCCCTGTAATAGGCATTTGTGTAGGCGGACCGTCGTTGTGAACCGGTCTCTCTTCAAAAAGGAGGAGGAGGAGAGAGAACTGTCTTCTTCTCTCTTTTCGAGTTGCTCAATTGGGAGAATTTGAGTTTTATAGTCAAATGTTGCTGGATCAGGGGGAAGGGGGGCGGCGGCACAACTCAAGGCGAGCGCAAGAAAAGAAACAAAACAAAAGCGAGACGAGGGGAAAGCAGCAGCAGCAAAAGTGGCAGCCATGGGTGCGTGACCACGAGGTGTATGCGTGTATGTATGGGAGGGAGGACCTTGTATGTATTTTGTATGTGTACAGGAACACGTGCATGCGGTTGTATGTGTGTGTGCGCGTGGGTCTCCTTCCTGCTTGCTCTGTTGTTGTGGAGCTGCTGGTGATGACAAATTGAGCCGCTTGAACATGACCATGGAACGATCCTGGGGTGATGAGTGTGGTGGTGCTTGGGGGGAACATGACGTTATTATTATGATAGAATAAGAGGCTAACGCTGTGTATGCATGCGTACATGTGCGAACGGATCCATCTTTATCAGCAGCAGAAGACGAAGTGTACCCGATTGCGCTTCTCACGGAGGAGTTGAAGAGCGATGAAGTGGAGACGCGCATCAAGGCGATGCGACGCCTGAGAACCGTCGCGCAGGCGCTCGGCACGGACCGCACGCGCTCGGAGCTGCTGCCGTTTCTTCAAGGTAACCTGACTGCGTGGATCCACTTCCTAATCCTGTTTGATATCAAAAACAATGCAGCTCACACGGCGTCTTCTGGTGTTTTAAACCATGCGCAGAGGCTACGGAGGACGAAGACGAGGTGCTAGTCGCGCTCGCGGAGGAGCTCGGAGGCTTTGTGGAGCTTGTCGGCGGCGCGCCACACGCTGCTGTGCTCGTCGAGCCGCTTGAAGTGCTCGCCGGTGTCGAAGAAACGGTCGTCCGCGATCGGGTATGCACCATTTATTAAAGAGCATCTTGATGGTGGAGCTTGGCTTGAATGGATGAAGGACTAAACTGTTTGGCTTGTACACTTTGTCAGGCTGTCGAATCCCTGCAAAAGGTGGCTGCTGTCGTGCCAAACGCGGGCGACGTTTTCGTGCCACTCGTAAAGAAGCTCACGGAAGGAGACTGGTTCACGTCGCGCGTGTCGGCCTGCTCGCTCTTCGCGGCGGTGTACCAGAAGCTCACTGAGCCGGGACGCAAGAAGGAGCTCCGCGAGTACGTGCTGATCAAGGGTTTTATTCACATAAACTGGAAGAGGAGATCGTCGTCGACTAACACGTGTTCTTTGTTTCATAATACGAATGTACCAGTTTCTTCCAGCTGCTCTGTAATGACGACACCCCAATGGTTCGTCGCGCTGCTGCCTCGAACATTGGAGTACGTTCCTTATATGATGGTGAAATTGTGAATGTGGAGTCGTCGGAGGCATAGGACTGACTGTGACAGGATGGAATGATTGGAATGATGTGCAGAAATTCGCGGCGACCTTGGAGAAGGAGCACCTCAGTGGACTGGTGCTGCCTTTGTTCCGTGCGTTGACCACGGACGACCAGGACAGCGTTCGCCTCTTGGCCATCGAGAACTGCGCTGCGATCGCGCAACTGCTGTCGCCAGAAGAGAACGCGCAGCACATCCTCCCGATGGTCCGCTCGTCAGTCGAAGATCGCTCTTGGCGCGTGCGTTTCAGCGTCGCGAAGGATTTCTTCCCAGTGAGTGAACTTTATACTCATGGTTTGGGCTTTGAAGCCATGTCGGTTGTGTCCTAACGTTCGTGAGTGTTTGTGATTGTGTAGCTTTCTCGCGCCATGGGATCCCAAATCACAGAATCGGAACTCCTCACTTGCTTCACCAACTTGCTGCAGGTACCAAAACGCAACATCACTTCAACTGCGGACAAATAGCACCCAAAAACCAACATCCTCTATGTGTGTTTCCAGGATGCCGAAGCTGAAGTCCGTGCTGCGTCTGCCAAGAACTTGTCGGGCTACATCACAATCGTCAAGAGCGAGCTCTTCTCGAGCGAGATCCTCCCGCTGCTCTCGACGCTGTCCCAGGATACGGCTCCAAACGTCCGAAGTACGTTCTGCCTTCGGCCGAGTTATTATTTGGCTTGGACGATTCTTTGCTGACAACGCTGTGTGTGTCTGTTTGATTTCCCAGCTGCTGTGTCGATTGCCATCATGGAACTTGCCCCAAAGCTCGGTGAGGCGACCTCAAAGTCGACTCTTGCGCCGCTCTTGCTGCTCTTCCTTCGCGATGAAATTGTAGACGTGCGCCTCAACATTCTCAAGCGCATGGAGTACCTCGCGCAGTGGATGTCGTCTTTCGAAGCAATTTTGCTTCCAGCGATCGCCGATCTCGCGAGAGACTTGCAGTGGCGCGTCCGTGAAGCTGTGATCCTCTCGATTCCAGCTCTTGCCGGCAGTCTCGTACGTAATCTTCACTCACGTGCCATTTGCATCAATTGTGTCGCTCTAACAAATGGCATTTTCGTTCAATGTTTACAGGGAAGCCAATACTTCCAAGACCACCTGTTGGAAATCTACATGAGCTCGTTCACGGACATGGTCGGCGAAGTGCGCCTCAGCGCTACGAAGATTCTTCCTCAATTGCTTGAGACCGTGGGAAGCGAGTACATCCTCCACAACATTCTTCCTCGACTGGTGCAGACTTTCGATCGCTCGGTGATTTACCAGGAGCGTGTGAACGTGCTGCACGGCTTGAAGCAGCTCGCGACCGAGAAGGCATCGGGCGAGTTGCTGACGAGCATGCTTGCCCTGGCGGTGCGCGGCGCTCGCGACAAGATTCCAAACGTTAGATTTGTGGCGTCGATGACGTTAGAGCAACTGTGCAAGTACTCGGACGCATCCATCGTGTCGACCCAAGTCAGGTATGTGATGCACGTACGATTGCTATGCCCAGTGCTTTGGGAACTCAACCACTCACTAATTTATTGTTATGCACCTTTTCTCCTTTGCAGACCTTGCCTCTCGGAATTAGTGAACGACACGGATGCCGACGTCAAGTACTACTCGAGTCTCGCGATGGACGCCGTGCAGGGCTAAGAGCAAAATCCTATGAACCTCTTGTTATTCCCTTCCACTCATATCTCCTTTTTTCTTTCTCGCACTAGAATATAGTTTGTCAAGAGGCTGTACATGGAACGCGTTTGTGTTGTCTTTTCCATCTTTCTTCCCTTCTCTATTTGGGCTGTTATGCCGTCAATCGACTTGGCTGAGAATACATTCTTACAACTCGCTTGAAGTGCATTCGACATCACCAGGTCATCCAGACGACGTACAGCGCTACGGACGTAGGTCTCCGAATGAGCCAATGAGTCATGCGGCCTATCAAACAGCCGGTTGACTGCGTACAGTAAGCAAGCGCGTTCTTGTTTACAACAGCGGGAGTGCGATGGTCTGCAGGAAGTAGTGGTGCCAGCGGTTGTCGTTCGTGAGTTCTGGGTGGAACGCGGTCACGAGAATGTTGTTCTACAGCATTGAGCAAGAAACAGAGCAAGTCAGATAAGTATCATCAAGCAAATCACAGACATTAGTGGATAGATGAATCGTGCACATGCTGTTACCTTGCGGGCTGCGATGATGACGTCCGTTGGGTCGGAGCCGTCGGCTGGCTTGGCTGCGTAGATGCGGGAGAGCTCTTCGATGGATTCGCCCACAGAGATAATCGCTGGTGCGCGGATGAACACGGCGTTGTACGGCTCCGAGTTGAAACCTGGCGGACCTTCCACTGGCAGCTCGAACGAGCGCACCTGCGCGCCGAAAAAGTTACGTGACACCTCGACGTCAATGCCACCGATCAGCGTTTGACCGCCCTGTGTGCAAAGACACATAACGCGAAGACATGCATGCAGTAATGTCAGTGTCTCTCAAGGCGCAACCAATCAACCCATGCAACACGTACCTCCTCAGCGTGCTTGGCGGACTGCGCGAGCATGATCATGCCGGCGCACGTGCCCCAGATCGGACGCTGGTCCGCCACCCACTTCTTCAGCGGATCAATGAGTCCCCATCGGGTCGCAACCTTGCCGATCGTCGTGCTCTCGCCGCCAGGCAGCACGAGTGCATCAGCATCCGCGAGCTGCTCTGGGAGGCGCACAGCGAATGCGCGCACGCTGACTGCCTGTCCGTCGGCGTTCGTGAGCTGGACCGAGTGCAGCATGTCGATGTGCTCCTCGAACGCGCCCTGCAGCGCCAGTACGCCCACGCGGATCTCGGTCTTGGCCATTGCTTCTGGTGTTGTTGCGTCTGTTGTGATGTGGTTGCTGCTGGTGGTGGTGCTGCTTTCTGAATTGTTCTTTCGCAAAGGAATGACACGCTCGTCCAATCTGAGCTGCTGGTCATCACGCCAAATCGTACTTAGAAGAGATCAAACTGAAGTGGTGCAATTGAATTAGTACTTTGAAGAAGAAGTAGAGTACACACTGGTTTTTCACCTCTCAAGCTCGGATGATAATTGCGCACAAGTCACCATGGCGTCCGAAGCGCATCTGCGCGCGCAGTACGAGGTGCGGCGGCGGCTGTGCGTCTCTCTCCCTGTTATTGCCTTGCGGTGATGGATCTAACAGAATACTTCAATATCTATGCATGCGTATGTGTTGATATGACTGTGCACCAGGCGCTGGGCAAGGAGAATCGGCTGCTGAAACACAGCGTCGAGAAGCTCGAGCGCGAGAACCACGACCTTAAGCGCTCGGTCTATGAGCTCACGCTCAAGTGCGTCCTTAGCATCTTCTGTTAGTGAATGTGCTTATACATGTGTGCTGATACTACGAACAACGCTGTTGCTCCCTCTCTTTATGTAGGCTGGACTCGGTGCAGAATGCTTCGTCGTCGAGCCGCCACGGCGGCCATGGCGCGTCGTCCTCGTCGTCGACATCAGCGTCGGGTCCATCTGCGCTGGCGTCCGAGCCTTTCCAGATCAACGACCTGCTGTCGACACCAAAGCCCCAGAATGGGGACGAAGCGGCCGACTATGACCGCCACGCGAACTCGCTGCACGGCGCCAAGGTGGACGAGTACGATGACGACGGCCGCGTGCTCTTCCAGAAGTCGGAGCTGCGCGCGCACACGGGAGCTGTGTACACGGCCAAGTTTTCGCCCTGTGGCCGCCTGCTCGCATCCGGGTCGCTCGACACGAAAGTGTTGCTCTGGGACGTCACGACTAAGTTCAACCAGCAGCAGCTCGCGTCGCTCGCGCAGCACTCGCAGCTGGTCATCGACGTCAGGTGAGCTTTAACATCAAACTCATATTTTGTGGATATGTGCAGTACTCACATGATAGTGTCGTGTGCCGACTGTTCTTCGTGTGTTTCTAGTTGGTCGGACGACAGCTCGTCGCTCGTGTCGGCGTCCTACGACCACACGGTGAAGCTCTGGGATGTCGAGAAGAGCCAGCTCGTCAATAGCTCCGAAGTGCCGGGGCTCGTGCAGTGCGTCTCCTTCAACATGGCAGGTTCGTGTTGCTGGATACGTTTGTATCATGACGAAGGTACCATGCTCTTACTTACTATGAAATGTGTGATGTGCTGTGTGTCTTATTAAATCTAATCAGATAGCAACCAGTACTTCTTTGGCACGAGCAAGAGCTGCATACACCAAGTGGACTCGCGCGCAGAAGTTGTGCGGTGCGTTCGCCGGATGCACCACCATTGAGAAATTGTGACAGCGAGCTAACTGGCAGCTTACTTGACATCGTTGTGACTGTGAACAGAACGTGGCAGAATGACGCGATGGTGAATTCATTGTATGTGTCTCCGGATGGGCAGTTCATCATCACTGGCGACAGCAAGGTATGGGACTTTGGCAATTCCTTATATTGCTGGGTTGCTGGCTCACACGCTGACCCTTCATTCACTCAATACAACCAAATAGGGCATGATCAAAACGTGGGACGTCCGTATGGACGCGTGCATTGAAGACATCTCGAAGCTGAACGACTCGGGCTACCACGCGATCTCGCACATTCACGCATCGCCTCCGGTGGACGGCCGACGAGGCGACGAAGACGGGCGGTTCCTCGCCGCGAACAGCTATGACAACATTTTGCGCGTGTACGACCGGCGCTCGAAGCTCATCAGTAGCTCGCACGGCCAGGAGCAGATGCAGCTCTCGTTCTTCGTCACGGGCCACAAGAACAAGAACTGGCCGATCAAGAGCTCGTTCTTCCGCGGCGAGGGCTACAAGTACAAGCTCATGTTGCCGAGCAATCGCCACGCGCAGCGCAAGCTCACAGACGGCGACGGCGAGGACTTTCAGGACACGTGCGTCTGCTTGCTTGTGTGCCTATTCTATTGCTCTAGGACTGTGTTCCATCACTAACGAGACTCATTCTCCTTCAATTACGTTTGTGCAGGGATCGACCGGACACGACCCAAGAGACGCTGCTGCTGGCGACCGGCAGCGCGGACAACAAGATCTACCTGCACGACGTGAGCCTCAAGCACCCGAATGCGCGACCGGCGCCGTACCTCATCCAGAAGATCGACGCACACAACGATCGCGTCTACTGCGTGGACTTCCACCCGACCGAGCCCATTCTGGCGTCCGCGTCGGCAGACTTCTCGGTCAAGATCTGGCTGCCGCGCTCGCCCGCGCGTCTGCCCAAGCCCAAGAGCTAGTCGTGTGTGAAAGAAGAAAGCACGAAAGAGCACACTGGAATACTGTGAACGATGTATTTTTTCTTCCATTCCAAATGACCGAGGCTGGCTGGTTAGCTCGTTGATAAACGGGAATTCATTTCCTCCTTCCTACCAGCTTTCATATAAAGTGCACAAACGAACGCTCTCCATCTCTCTTCATATCTCTTCATCACCTCAACAGCTACGCTCAGTTAGTTAGTTGGTCTTGAGGCACTTGTCGAGCGCCGAGAACTCGGAGAAGAACGCAGTGAACCACGTCATGGCCTTCTCCAGGTCCTCCGTACCGCACATCTCGCGGATGCTGTGCATGCTCAGCTGCGCGAGCCCCACGTCGATCGTGCGGATGCCCGTACTAGTCGCGAGGATCGGGCCGATGGTCGAGCCGCAGCCCGTGTCCTGGCGCACGACAAACTCCTGAATGTCGATGTTGTGGCGGCGCGCGAGCTCCTTGAGCAGGAACGCCGATTCGCCCGTGGTCGCGTAGCGCTCGTTCGCATTGTACTTGATCACGGGACCGGCGTGCAGCGCCGGGCGGTGGTTCAGCTCGTGCTTCTCCGAGTAGTTCGGGTGCACGCCGTGCGCCATGTCCGCCGACACGAGGAAGCTCTTGCGCGCCGCCGCCGCGCACAGCTCGCCCTGCGCGATGCGCTCGCTGACCGACTGCAAGAAGTTCGAGCCAGCACCCATGAGCGAGTCCGAGCCCACCTCTTCGTTGTCGAAGAGCGCCACTACGCGCACGTTCTCGTCGTCGCCCAAGTTGCTCAGCGACGAGATGAGTGACTGCGTCGAGAGCCACGAGCAGCAGAGGTTGTCGAGGCGCGGCGCGAAGATGAACTCATCCAGCACGCCGCCGACGTTGCCGCCCTGGGTGTCGAAGAGGCAGAGTTCAAAGTCGCAGATCTGGTCCACCGTGATGTCGAGCTCCTTGGCGATCAGCTGCAGCAGCACCGACGTGTGCTTGGACTTGGGCTTGTCCTTGTCGTCGCTGCCGCCGGTCGTGGTCTCCAGCTGCGCGCGCGCCGCCGTGGCGATCACGGGGCGCAGGTGCGTCTCCTTGTTGAACGAGAAGCCCTGGCTCACCTCGCGGTCCAGGTGGATCGCGAGCGTTGGGATGCGCATGATTGGCTTGTTCACGAGCAGCAGGCGCGAGCGGAAGCTCGAGTCGCTCTCGCGCACGATCACGCGGCCGGCGATGCCCAAGTCGCGGTCGAACCACGTGTGGAAGAGACCGCCACCGTAGCACTCGACGCCCACCTGGAGCCACCCCTGGGACTCCAGGTTCGAGATCGGCTTGACCTTCAAGCACGGGCTGTCCGTGTGCGCGCCGATGATGTGGAAGCCGTTGCCGCGCTCGTACTTGCCGCCGACCGCGAAAGCGATCTATAGATAGATACAGATACGTACAGAGCATCAATTAAAGTTAGGGAGTGGGCCACAGCGCACTCATAAGCAACAGCAGCATGACAAAGAGACATGGAAGAAAGAGGCACGTACAATGGCAGACTGATTGCGGGTGACGTAGTACTTGCCGCCAGGGTGGATCGCATCCTTCCACGACTCTTCTTCGCGGAGCGGCTTGAAGCCCGCGGCGCTCAGCGTCTGGATGGTCTCGTGCACTGCGTGGAATGGCGACGGACTCTTGTTGACGAAGCTGAGGAACGCTGGATTGGCAAGACAGGACCACCAGAACCACACACATGCACAGAGAGAAAAGGTTCCAAGCGTCAAACGATCTGGTGGTGCAATGAGGGGGAGAGAAGGGAGTCTACGCACACATAGACACAATCAAACACCATGCAGAAAGCTACGGAACGCACCAGCAACGGTCTGCGGGGTGGTCTTTGAGAGCGCGAGCTTCACCATCTTGGCTTCTTTGGATTGGGAATTGGGTCGGGCGAGGATCGGGCTGAGAGCTCTTCGGAGGAAATTGCGAAATGGTCGATCCACACATCCATGCGAGAAAAGCAAAACAAAAAACAGCCGAATTCCCCCCGATCCGCTGTGATAGTACAGTGAAGTTCGTTTATAAAGATGCCAAGTATAAGAGCAACCTGATATTTAAGAATACATCGCTTTTAAAAGTAGTTTGTGATGGAGGGTCGCTGTCTCCTTGCTCGCATTTAAAAGTGAGGCACCGTAGGTAATGGGATCTCGGCCATCGATCTCCGCTCTCCTCTTTTCCTTCCAATCCACAGTCAGTTCTTCATTTGCTCGCATTGGCACACCTGTCTAGGGTTTGCAACTAACTCAAGCGAACGGGGAACATGAAGGA